>JASDQU011247973.1:28746-44272 GCA_032191745.1 Picea mariana | reverse complement strand
CCTTTTTAAAATAAAACAGTGGCAGTGGAGGGTTCGATAGTTGATAACAACATGCTTACCAACATGTTTTGATTAATTACCAACGTCGAGATTACCAGGTCGATTCTTCAAGAACGAGTAGGGTTTTGGTGTAAACTTACAAGAATCATGGATTATGAATAAGTATAATGTCATTGTGGTGCAACAAATCGTTCGGTGACTTGCATGTAGTATTAACATATAGTGGTAAAGAATATTCTATAACGTGGAGTAAAATAAGAATGTCGAGTTCAAAATAATGTGAAGCGAACTTGAACAACGTTATATGGCTAATTTCAGGAATATCTTGGATAGCGAATAATTTGAAGACATCATATTTGAAATGTGTAATTGCAATTGCAATTCAACTAGAGCATGCAAGAACTTCACCATGTAATTTGAAATGAGCGGAGCCTAGCAATGCTTTTCCTGCAAAGAATTGTTCAGAAAAAATGTGGTCAACACATTCCATCAAAATGAACGAGAGGATGACTTTTATGCTGTAGACACCTTTAAAATCCTTAAATCTAGTGCCACCACCCCTCTCTTTAGTCGATAGGGGTCAAGGTCTACCCTACTAGGGACAACAATGTTACTCTACAACTTGAGAGTAATGTATGATATGCTTGTTTCTAGGTATTGTATTTTTGAGGTAATTAACCATTAAGTATCTTAATTTTTTAAGGAATCTTGTCACATAATGAAGGAATAAAATGGTTGATTTTATTGATCCGTAATGATATTACACATTTATATTGCTCACTAATTGCATTTTACTAAAAAATAAGGTACTTCCAATAGATAATTTCTTGCATGATAATTGCACAGAGGAAAAGAAAATGTTTGGTGTTGAGTACATATTGGCCACCTACCTATTCTACTAGCTCAAAATAGGGATCTCCACCTTCGTAGTTTTTTTACATCTTTTCCGGTCCTTAACTTTTGGGGTCGTTTTGAGGCTCTAAACAACGTAGCCAAAGTGTGATGGTAGAATGTGTAGTTCTAAGATATACCTTTCCAACGAGCTATCATACACCCTAAATAAAGATCGTATGGAAAGTTGGTGTACAAACTACTCCAATGGAGGCCCACAAACTTTTTTGTGTTTCATCTTCTAGGGTTAAGTTTTTTGATTTTCTTTCTGTCAAAAAGGGCTCTAGAGCCTCAATGTAAACATCATCATCTTCCTATGAATGACGTAATCATCACATCTCTTCTCAGAGATAAGCTTCCACCATTCTATTGAGTCTTTCACTCTGTGATTTTACAGTTTCATACATTTCTATCATTAATAAAACAATGTGTATTATTGTATATTTGTGTTTATTGTAGTATCTTTGAATATTTAATTGTTATATGTCTTCCTTCATTTCATTCTCAAAATAATCTAGATCAGTGGTATCCAAGCGGTCTACTCTTGATTTGTTTCTCTATGCATGTCCCCAATGAGGTCAACGTATAAGAAGTTGGGACTCAAACAAGTTGAGACTTTGCAATATCAGCCTCACTGAACCCAACGGTTTCCCATGGGGGAAGAAAGGAGAGACGATGGGGTAGGAGATCCCATCAATATGTTGCTCGCGGAAGCCCTTGCCCAACACAGGAACGATATGTTGGAGAATTTTTCCCAAATCCTTCAACGATTTTAGAAAACAACAAGCATGTCTTCATCGAGAAGTCACTTTGGAGACACTGCCCCATTCAAGGTACAAGTTGATTTTGATATTCTCGTATTTGAAGGTCAGATCGATGCAGATTCTTTGAAGAAATAGTTAAACTTGCTAGAAGGTTATTTTTATATTCACAATTTTTACAGAGAAAATATCACAATTGTGTTCCTTAAGGATATCCCCCATGTCAAACATTGGTGGGAAACTTACTAGAAGAAAAATTCGACAGAGCAGTTAGGAATATTTGGAGCCAAGCCCACTTGAGATTTTTTTATGAATGCAGTCATGGAACAATTTTACCTTCTGACAAACTATGATGACTCGTACATGAGATGGACCATGTTGCATCAAGAGAGTGGCCAAACATTATCGAAGTTGACAAATACCTTCCATACCTTGCACACCAAGTTGGGTATCAAAGAGTCTGAATGAAGTTTGTTTCTAAAATACTGCGGGGCTCTACACAAGTATGTCGAGACTAAGATGGAATTTTTGGACATCTCATAACTAGGGGCAACTTATCGATATGTTGTCAAAATTTAGCAGAAATTTAAGAAATAGAACAAGTGGGAATTTGGGTCTATAAATCCGCAACAACCAAAGTATGGTAAAGGTATCCCTAATCCACATAATATCCAACCTCAAGACAACTAGTCCAAGACGTAGGAAAAGAAGAGAAACGAGAAGACGAATAAGGACACTAGGAAGTGGTGTAACTTCCACAAAATCCCTTGGCACAACTTCGATGATGTCGCTCGAAACAGTCATTGGTATATGAGCTCAAAGAAACAGAACCGAGACTCAAATTAGAATCTGATTCGAGAAATAATAAAATGAGACATATAAAGATCCCACTACTACTGTTGTGACCATAACAATCCAACCAGAAGAACCAAAGGATCCTAAGGAGGGGGAGCACATTTTTCATTCAAAGATGTGGGTGAAGGGGACCCTGTTGCATTTTATTTTTGATAGCGGAATCCATAAGAACCTGCAACCATACAAAATTGGATGGCTTCTCTAGGGATGAGATCTCCATGTTAACAAACAGTGTCGCATGTCACACGACATCAAGCCCTTCAAGGATGAGATAATGTGTGATTTTTCCCCACTCGAAGTCTTTGATGTTTTTTTGGGCCATCCATATATGTGGAAGCATCATGTTTTTTATGAGTCTTGACCCTGTAGCGTCATTGTTACTCTAGGGCATCAACTCTACAGGATACCAGAGGTAGTTACAACTATTGTCCTAACAAAACAATGTCACAAAGTAATATCTCACACCGCAATGTTTATCCTCTTCACAATCTGGTCAAAAGAAAAATACATTGCAACCATTGCAACCTTGACCCAAGACCCTTTTATCCAGCAAAAGAAAATCAACGAGATTGTAGAAGAGCACCAATATATTCCTATTACACCTACAGGGGTGCCTCCACACTGCCCAATCAAACCAAGTTATAATAAATCCTTTCATGTTCTTCATGTTTCATCTTCACCGACAGAGTCCTCCCACACTCAGGCATTCATGCAGTTAGATTGGTTAAACGGATCCAACCCCTGGAATAATAGGTACATAACAACCTTCAACAAGCTAAGTATGATGACTTCTTCAGCAAGGCAAGTAGCTCACCAAGGTTCAGATTCAACAAAACCTTCATTGGGTACTTGAAACAATGGATACCATTGCTTCCTATGAGAGGGAGTATGATCCAAACAAAAATTGATGGCCAACCACCTATTCCACTGGTTCAAAACAAGGGTTTTCACCTTGCCAGTTTTCTAAAGCTTTTCGGGTCCTAAACTTTTGGGGTTGTTTTGAGGCCCTAAAAACCATTTTTTTTCATGCACCCCAAACTGACATCGTATGAATAAATTGTGCCATTGGGAAGTTGACGTATCAACCACCCCCATTGGGGCCCACAAACCTTTTGGTGTTTAATCTTCCGGGGATAGGGTTTTGGATTTTCTTTATGTTAAAAAGGCCTCTAGAGCCTCATTGTAAACATCATCATATTCTTGTGAATGAGCGTAGGCATCACATCTCTTCTCATAGATAAGTTGTCACCATTCTAGCGAGTTATTCACTCTATAATTTTATAGCTTATGTACATTTTTTTCATTAATAAAAATTTGGCATTATTGTATCTTTATGTTTATTGCATTATCTCTATATATTTCATTGTTATATGTCTTCCTTCATTTCATTCTCAAAATAATTTGGATCACATACCATGCATGCAAAAATGATTTTAATCTATACAGAAAAATATATGTAGACAAAGAGATATGTCCAAAAGGTGGGCATGACAAGTACTATAAATAAAACAAAATAAAGGGTAAGGCGCATGGTCCTCCTCATAATATATTGAGGAACATGTCTATAATTCCAAGGATTCAAAGGGTCTTTCATTGAAAATAATTATCCATGTTGCAAGGGTGGCATGCTTCATATATGAGTGAGACAGGAGTTATTCAAATACTGAAAGATTCAATAACCATGAAGCATATAGAAGATACATGGAACGATAAATTCAAGGATGAATTACGAAGCCTACCATTAAGCATATCCATTGATGGAGTTAGGTTGTATTCCTTGCAAAACACCAACTATTTTACTTGGCTAGTGGTAGTGATCAATAAAAATATTCCCCAATGGTTTTCTATGAATAATGAACATATTATGATAACTCTTATAGTCCCAGGTAGAAGACAAGTGAAGAGACTGGATCTCTACCTCCAACCATTGATCGATGAATTTAAGAAATTATGGGAAGGGGTACATGTATATAATGTATCAAGACCCATCCCAATAGAGAGGTATTTTATGTTGTATGAAATATGTGCATACACCATTTGTGATTATCCAAGACTTGGATTTTTTTCTAGTAAAAATGTTGATTGATATATTTATATATGTAATGTTATCTGACATACTTCATTTGGTGCAACTATATTTTACACATTAATGTGATATGTATACAATAAAATCACAGGTATTGCAATAAAAGGGTATCAAGGACATAAATGTTTTGGGCCTTATATAAAGTTTGTGTGGTCCAACCACCTACGAAATTCAGTGTACGATTTCTCTAGGGTATTCCTTCCATAACACCACCCTTATTTTAGAGTTTCATCTACTTTCAATGGTAAACCAAAGAGAACTCGAAGACCTAAAATAATGGCACCAATATATTGAATTATGGCATATGATACAAAGAAGGAGAAGGAAATGATATAATTGTTTGATTCAAATGGAGAACCTATGTTCAATGATATTCAACTTTTTGACACCTATGTTGAGAAAATGCCCATTGGGATGGAAAATAAATATGTATTTTATGATCTTTCATATGAGGAGAATCTTAAGATTGACGACTTACTAAATCCCATGCACACATTCAAAAAGGTTTCATCTTGTTTATGGAGGCACATATCAACACATAAAATTGACACATTGATTGTTAGGAGAGGTTTCATTGTTTCAAATACTAAAAATATACATTGGCCAAGAAAAGAAACTAGAGGAGAGGTTGTTCCCTCTTAGTCTTTTAAATAAGGCCATGTCTCGTGGAATTTGAGAAAAGATGATATTACTATGGAAAAGGATGTTAAATAGGGTGTGAAGAAACCTTCTTTATATGGTTTGACTCTATGACGTTGCTTTATTGTAGAATGGAATGTATGTTGAATACATGATTCTTCTTCTATATTGTAGGTAAAAATATTCTATGTAGTCATTGATTTATGGAAATTAATGATGTGTGTTTCTATTTTCTACTGTCATTGTCCTTTGCTCGTGCTTGGTTGTGTGAACCATGACTTCCCCCAGGACCTGTGATGTGCCATATTGAAATTAACTATTTTTTTTTATGTTTGATCACATCAAAGGATATTCACATGGATAACATATCACGATGGCATCAAAGCATAGTTGATATGTTTTGTATGTTTGAGAAGGAACTACCCATGAGTTTTATTGATAAGAAATTCCATATTCTAATTCACCTACCTAATGAAGTTGGATTACTTAGGGTGCTCTCATGTCATTGGATGTTCTTCTTAAAGAGGTAAATGAAAAAATTGAATGGGTTTGTTCAATAAAATGAAGAACGAGAGGGATCTATGGTAGAGAGGAACATAATATACAAGTTGTTCTATTATGCTAGTGACTACATCAAAGAAATTGATGACACACTAGGGGCAGTGGTTTGGTTTGAACAACAAGATGAGGACAAGAAAATGGGAGCTACTCTAAATGAATGGAAAAAGGCCATTGATAAAGAGGTAGTAACTTATATTTTGTCAATTTAATACAAAGAAACTATTTACATTGAATTTGATAATATATATTTGATCCCATGCTATTTATTTTGAATTCTTGTATACATAAGCGAATTTAGAAATTGATACCTTCAATAAATTTATTATTTAGGTTGATAATATAAATTTGATCTCATGCTACTCATTTTGAAGTCTTGTATACATAAATAAATTTAGAAATTGATTCCATCTTGATAAATTAATTCTTTAAAACATGGAGGCAACGTGACCATGGGTTGTGTTGAATGAAGAGAAAAGAAGGAAATGTGATAGTGACCAGAAAACATTCATACGGTTGAATGGTAGAAACAATCCTTGTCGTGATAATTTAAAATTAAATATGAAAAAAAGATATCCCAATAGTTGGGTGGCTAAAACATAGGGATCAAGTGCAACAAATTTGCAATAACCTCTCTAAGTACCATGTTCAATTTATAATATTGTACATTTGAATTGTAAGATGTATTATATTTTTGCTAATTCTTGGGTTATTAGACATATGACACTGTCCTTTGCTCACATTTTTATAGGTGCATTTGTTCCCATATATGTGGGCACATGGACATCATTTTCGTAAGTATGCAGATGATGGAAAAATCACACAATGTTTTGGAGTGGAGGTCGATTTTGACCAATCTAATTGTGTTATCCACCATGATAAAAAAATAATAGAGGGGAAGTAAGGTTACATTGGAAATATACAAGAGATTATGCAAGTGGACTTCTCATCTTTTCAATGTGTTATTTTTTGTTTCAAATGGTGGGATACCTTCGACCGAAGAAATGTAAAGAAAGATTGTGATAGCGGGATAGTATGTATTAGCTCTAAAAAAATGTGGCTTGCAAATAAGGAGCCTTATGTTTTCCCAAAATATTGCAACCGAGATTTTTTTACCGAGATGTGGTGGATGGGTATTGGTGTTTCATACTGATACATTATCTAATATCTAAACATCTTTGTGAGAAAAACAATGTTATAATTTCAAGTGAAGAAGATAATAAGGGTGATAGCAATGAAGATTGATATGTGCATGCCTTGTTTTGACATTTATATTATGGATGTGTCATTTTATTATGGGCATCTATAATGGCCAATTATGTTTATTTTTTTCATTTTATAATGTTGTATATGAAAATTTAACAACCATTTACAACTACCATACTTAAAATACATTAAATAGTGTAAGCATAACATGTGGTTGTGATATATTTTATTGTCATAGTTATTGTTTATTATGGAAAATTTAGGTTGTATTGTATTAATATATGTTTATGTTAAACTATGAATTACTAAGCATTAATTGAGATATCACAAAGTTGGTGACTTATTCATATAATACAACACTAAAGATTTATTTAAAATTATATTTAATTTAAATTAAGATATGAAAAAATCAAACCTCAATTTTTTTATTGTTGAAAAATTAAAAATTGAAATAAACTTATAAATATATGGAACTTCTAAGGACAATTTCAACAAAAGAACATGGTGCCACATTTATGAGTTTTAGAATCACACTTGTGGTGTTAGCATTACCAACTTTGATGGCATTCCCTTACTTATCTTCACATATTCCACTAAATGTTTTAGTTTTATGTTCATATAGACTTACATTAATCATTCTTTTTATATTATCTTTGAAGTAAGTGTCAAAATGACAAAGATATGGAAATTCTAAAAGAGTAATTTTATAGACCATGGTCACAATTAAGGAAAATTTTAAGGATCAATATTTATCTAAAAGTACATAAACCTTTGTCAATTTTAATAATTCTTAAAATACTAATTATCAAATGTTTGATGATATTTTTGTAAAAGTATTCCAATTTCTAAGTATTTGTATATTTTTTAGAATATATATATATATATATATATATAATTTTATCCCATATTACAATTTGGGTGAGTAATTTAGAAATAAAAAATTAGAAAATTATTTTTAGAAGATTACAAGATAAATCATGAAGTTTAGCCTAATTATAATCAAACCCTAGAAAGCTTGAATATAAATTGTTACCATGGAAGCCAATGTTTGAAAACAAATATTGATATTCATTATTATTAATAAATTTGTTTTTATATTTAATAATTTAAATTTAATTAAATACATTTAGTTAATTATTATTTTTAAATAACAGAAATTATTAAATATAAATATTATAAATTTAATGAACAAATATTATAACTTTATCATTAAAATAGACCAATAAAAGTAATTATTCAAATTGATGTTTTCATCCATTAAGAAAATCCAATATTTACATACAATTTAATACAAAATCAACAAATACATTACTTAATATATATTTTTTAATAGAATATTCATAAACTTAGTAATAGAGTAAGAAAAATGTGAAACCATTCATTGAAAATGCATCGATTAAAATTTATTATTTTTCTTTATATTTAATATTTTAAATTTAATTAAATATATTTCATATATTACAATAGTTGGATAATATAAATTAATAAAATCTTTGGAAAAATTGAATAGTAATAAAATATAATAATTTTGATTTTAGCAAACAATTATATTATAATGTTATCATTACAATATAAAAACAATACATAATTATTCAAATCACAATCATTTCATTCATCATATTTAGGTATTTTTGTTTCTACACATACTTAATCAACATATTGTATCTTTGTGTACAACAAACAATTCACTTTGAAGAAGAATTAAACATTATATGGAATTAATAGTTATAACTTTTTGCAATCACAATCCAAATTAAGTTTTTTCATAAAAGTAAAGTTAAACATTATATGTAATTGTAAATTTAAATTAGTGATACATCTCAAATTTAATTAAAAAATGGAAAAACTATTAATAATGTTAATCATTAYCAATTTACATTTTATAAATCAAACAACAACAACYACAACATTATGTGAAAAACATAATATACATGAACGATATACATATTAATGTACACATCAAACATATATCTCAACAAAATATGSAATAAAKATGTCATATATAYATGTSAAGTCAAATATAAAACAATCGATATACATGCCAAATAGTACGAAAACTAGCTAGGTCCACTRYCRGAGCTAGATGCATGAGTTCCTCTAYTACCATAGGTAGATCATTATAAGTACTTATGCTGGAAATAAATGACTCAAATGCASTACCAAATGTGTCTCCATCAAAATCATCCTATGCAACAGTACCTCATGTGAACATAGTGTCCAAAGCATCGAAACCTTTTGACACATGTGGAGGAGAAGGATTAGTGGATGATGACACATGTGAAGGAGGAGGATCAATGGATGATGACACATGTGGAAAGAAGGAAAAGGATTGGTGGATGGTGATACTAGTGGAGGAGGAGGATGAGTGGATGGTGACACATGTCAAGGAGAAATTGGAGGATTGATGGAGGGGGAAGACACATGTGGAGGGGAATTGTCGGGTATTTGTTATGTTTTTTGCATGACCAACCCAACACACTATGTTGCACCAGGTGCGCGAGGGGTCATAAGGGGGTGGATCCCCCCCCAAAAAAAAATGGTTGTTTTTTGCATCATTTTATAGTGGTTTTTTGATACATGCTTTTCATTGATTGCTTTCTAATTCCAATTAAGGAATTAGGGTTGTTGTATAATATGGGTCAATTTATTAAGGGTTTTGGATTCCACAAGATCCTATATATATTGTATTATAAACAATAAATATACAAAATGAATAAAAAATATTAGAAGTGTGACTCTAAATAGGTTGTTGGTTTTCCTAGTTTAGGTTTCGAGGGTAAAATATCTACGTAATTTATGTGTCTATAATTTTGTATTTTGTATTTATTATTAAGGTTATCTTTGCAGTAATTAATTGTACAAGGTTAAAATCTACAAAAGACAAGGAGGAGGTCCATATGTGGATGGTGTAGACACATGTTGAGGGGAAAGTGTTGGAGGATCAATGGATGGTGCATACATGTGTGAAGGAGGAGGAGGAGGAGGATCAAACTGAAACATGGATGGTGTAGAAACATTTGAAGGGGAAGCAAAAGGATTGGTGGATGGTGCAAATACATATGAAGAAGAAGCATAATGAGGAGGAATAGGACCATTTGGTGGAGTAGAGTATGTGGATTGATCTAGTGATGATATTGATGCAATAGAAGCATGAGTAGCATGAGAAGGATCCCTCAACCTCTCGATGAGGTTGAAAAAACTGACAATATGATTTATAAATGATGTCATGTCATCAGGTAGAGTCATCCATATCATAGATAGCTCTGGTACCCATAATGTGTACGAACTAGTGCAGATACAACTCCATGACTAACCATAACATCACATAGGTGATCCACCACCTCTATCCAAAATTTGTGATTCGTCCCGCATGTCCTGTAGGGTCCATGTACCATTGGCTTCTCCCCTACCTCTTATATATTCTCATACTATTTGGGAGGTTCATCCCTAACATATATGCCAATATTTTCAAAACAAATAGATCATAATAATATGATAATTGAAACAAAATGTTACAATAAATTACACATGCATTAAATAAGACATAAAAGAATGTAACTAGAGTTATCAAAACATAATGATAATATAAGCTCTATGATATAGTGGCTCGACTACTATAAACAATGTATTTGGACATCCTCTCCAATCCATCCCTACATATGAGTATTGTACAACATCTACGATGGGATTATCCTCTCTAGTCATAAAATCAAATGTGTCCCTACTAACTAAAGTACATGACTAGTCCAACGAGACCCTCTTTAGAAACAACTTCCCCCACATGTGCATACACGCATAAAACATAGGACTAAGAGGAAAGCAGGGTACTCCTGGTCGAGTGGCATGAACCCTCTCAAACAATAATGCAAATAAATCTGATGCGAATGGGAAGGATCTCCTCCTAGATAAAATAGTGCGACAATGATCCAACACAAAAAAAATTATCTCAAAAGAAATTCCATCAACCTAATCAATTAGGGGAGCTACACTAAACTGTATACATAATACATCAATTGAAACTAATTTATTTCCCATTAGAGGTAAAGTGTGATAGTATTGTGATAATAAAACAAAGACATTTAATGTCCTCTCTATGAAATGAACTCATCTGCATATGACCACCAAAAACCTAAAATCCTGAGGTGGAGAGAATGTCTGTACAAACATATCTATCCACATATTCCAGTTGGTTCTCTCTTGTAACATTGAGCGGTAGATCATGGAAATGGGGTCGAATCTCCCCCCTCCTAGACAACCTAATGATGAAATAAACATCATCTTCCATGGTTTGATACTGTTAATCAGGACCAACTTGGAATGTCTGTCAACCATCATCCAAACAACAAATCAATTGTTGTAACAATGGAGACTTACCCCTGAGGGATGTACTCTCCTCATAAAACTTGAGGAGGCCAACATCCATCAAAAGGGAATGTGTTTTTTATGTAATAGGGTGAATGAACAACATCCTCTTTCTCTCATTGGCCTCCCAATKGTAGAAAGTGGTATGTTTCAACTTTTTTTGTTGTTTTTGTTTATCCCCCTCTCATTGTTGTTGTATTTGATTCACATACAAATATGTTTAGGCATGTGTGTGTGTGCACGTGCACAGGCACACACATATAAATAACTTGTATTTAACAAAAAGTAAAATTAATTTATGTTTACAAAAGAATGAAAAAAAGTAACGAGTTTACCTAAAAGAGTCAATATGCACCAATGATAGGGCTCTACATCAGACAAAGAACACCACCCAATGGCGTTGTTACTATCATGCACTGATGCTCCACATTTTTTGTCACACCAACACATATTTTAGTAGTGCATCCCATAAGATGCATCGTGCTACTAAATTATGAAATATTCAACACAATGTTCTGCCCTTTACAACACTAGTTAATAATAATGCATCGATGCTACCCTGTTATTGAAAAACCACCAAATTCCTTAGCAGTGTGTTATGTTCTAGATAGAAATGAAAACACAGAATCCAAGCAAAGGCCCCAGTATCCCAAGTCGTTAAATATTTTCCCGATGCGGTTTCTTTAACAACACTAGTGCATTTTATTAACATCGATGCACCGCTATGCTAATTTTTGTGTTCTTCAAACTTAGCGACGTGTTTGGTTCAATTAAACACAACAATGCTCCCGTTTTTCCAGAGAACGTGCTTGTTTTTTAGAGTTGTCTTGTCTTCTATAATGCACCAATGATGGGGTGTCACTAAGGACACACCTCCATGTTATTTTTTTTAAATTTATCACGTTTTTTTTCATCGAACAACACCTGTGCATACTTTTAGATTTTACACACCATTGGACCATGCAGTATATTGTCGCACCAACATGTATTTTAGTGGTGCATCACATAAGATGCATCGTTTTGTTTGAATGTAAAATATTTGGCTTTGTATCATCCCCATCCCCGAGTTGGGAAATGCCACACAAGTTTTTTGAAACTTTAATACCGATTTAATTCACAAAAATGATCTGCATATGCACAAAACTATGAAAAATAATAATAAATAAGCATAAACAATATTATACAGGAAAACCCATGTACAAAACAAATGAATAATTACACAACACATAAATAAGACACATAATATACACTTATCTTTGGTAAAAATGAACACCAACTACGTGCAGACCTCAAACATTCCTCCCATCCTTATACTATGTTGATCATAAGCCTAGTAGCAGGTCACCCTCGAGATGGGGATAAAACTCCACTAGGGGAAATGAATCCTAAACCAAGCTAAGGTGTCTCAGACATCAGAAAAACACAGAATCGGGTGCCAACTCTAGCAAAAAATGTACAGTCCCTCATTCCCCACATGCATGTCCCACCATAGGAAGTGTACCCCTTCTTTTCTCAATAATGCTTCGACTGCCCCACTTCCCTTATGTGGCTTCAACAACAGAACATACATGAATTCTTAGAGCCTGGTAGTTGCATCTTAGTACCCTGGGAATCAATTCCCAATAGTTCTCTCACAAAGAGAGAATGTTCATGGGATTGACAACCCGCTTCAATAACTCACGGGCCTAACAACCCACCTCTTCATCCCAATTCTTGGGTTACTGGTTTCCCATAACTCCAAATATTTCCATTATGTAGGTACATGTGATGGTAGCAGTAGTGTATGGATGGTAGAAGAGGATAATGGTAGTAATCATGGTATAATGATGGAAAATGAAATTACTCACCCAATTATATGTGCATATTCCCAACTTGACACTTTTCATGTTGGGAACTACATGGGCCCCCACATGGTGATACATTTCCACTTAGGAAACTTAAGATACATGAATGTCCATAGCTTATACTTTAGATTTTTAAGAATATTATCAAAATGTTCTTTTGGGCTTAATCCCCCTTTGCTTAGCCCCTTTCCTAGAATATTGTCCACCATTTTCCATTCTAGTGGAGTTTATCCCCCCATACTCATTTGTATAGTTCGTCTGCAATAGTGATCTGTTTTCATTAAAATCTGAGTGTAATTGCATTTTACAAAGTTAGGCTCACTAGCTCTCCATCCTAATATCTAGGCTCTCCATCATAATAACCACACAGGAACTATGGCCGAAAATGTCCTCGCTCACCAACCTATATGTACATTTACATTACAATTGGGGTTCGACCTAGGGGTATTACATGCTTGTTTCCCTTCTCTTTTTAACACTAGTGCATTTGTTGAATCTAGGGACACCCCTAGGTTAAATTATTTTATTTCAAATCAAGTAGTGTGATGAGTTAATATGAATTCACTAGTGTTATCATGTTATTTTAGTATCGATATTTTGTTTTTTGATGTATTGTGTTATATAGAGCACCAAAAATGGGGCATCTAACAATATGCCTCACTATGCTAAGTCGTACATTATTTTTGTTGGTGTAGTTATTTTAACACCACCTGTGCATTTAGTTAACATGGATGCACTGCTATGCTAATGTTTATGGGTTTCAAACCTATATATGAACTTTGCTAAATTAAACACATTGGTGCTAAGATTATCCTAGAGCATTGACATGTTGGTTAGTGGTGCCTTGTCTTTTGTAACGCAATGGTAACGGGGCATCACAAAAGATGCACCGTTATGTTTATTTTTTAAAATTAATCGCAATGCTTTTATTTAAATTGCACAGGTGCATATTGTTAGAGTCTATGCACTTGTTGTGGTGTTTAATGCACATTCACACATAGGATGCATCACTTTGGGGTGAGCCGAAGAGTTAGGCGCACTGCATGGAATTGGATTTTTTTTTTTGAAAAAACAACTAAATTTCAAGCCAAATTCAAATCTAAATCTAATGAAATTGAAAACATGAAGGTCATAAACAATAAATACCTGGACTCTTATGTCTCGAGGAGGCATGGTTCCATCATTTAGAAGAAATGAAAATTCGTGGTAATTTCAAATTTTTGGAAATGTGTGGAATCCACTGTTGGAGCTATTGAACTCATTATAGAGCACTGCAAACAAGGTATCCTTGGAAGGAGACTGAGCATTGGTGTTTTATTGAGATTTTTTAAGCAAAGGTTGAAGTGTAATAATGAAAATAGGTTTGGTAATTTTTTTGTATACCCTACCGTCATGTACCTGGTGACAGGGGTATGCATCAGGTCATAATGTTCAACAAAACTATGGTGATTTATTTGGTTCTTTTTTTTTATCATAACATATGACGATGCCTATGAATATTTAAGCACTGGAGCATTGTTTTAATATGTGCACCGAGGTGTATGGTATTTATAGGTTCATCAGTAAAAAAAACTCTGCAAAAACCTCTATTTGACCGCCTCTACTAACAACCTCCACTATAAACAAAGAAAGGATAATGTTTTCAAGGTGGTTCCGTAAAAACCTTCGCTACGAGGTGTCCTCCTTGTATTGTTGTAATAGGTCCATTTTCCTAGCTAAGAACCCACCTTTCATGCAAGGAMAAATGATATAGATATTCAATACCATTTCATTARGGGCGTAGTATAGGATGGAAATGTGATACTAGAGAAAGTTGACATCTTCCAAAATGTTGTAGATGCATTGACAAAACTAGTGAGMACAAGTAAATTCAAGTGGCACTACAATTCTATGGGCSTTATRGGCCCTAGCAACTGTCTTGTAGTTGGATGCATTCTCCCTTGTACCTTTGTAAGGTATATGAGAAGTGGGATAATTTTGGGACAGGTTTTTCATAGACCTTGTGGGTCTATAGCATGAATAATGCAGAACTATAATAGGAATAAATGCAAAACGTTGGCAAAGAATAATGTAGAGTTGTAGAAATAATAATGCAGAACTATAGTAAGAATAATGCAAAGTCCTAACAAGAATACTTGCAAAGCAGTGGCACAAAAAAGATGAAGGGAAGAACCTATTAGCTGTCTCCAATATTCATAATTGGTTTATGTTTTTTCTATGCGTATTTATTTGGAGCTAGGGCTAGATGAAATCGTTGAGAATGAGGGTTAGCTTACTATTATGTCACCTAATTATCTACAAAATTATGAAACATTTGAACACTC
>JASDQU011247972.1:14756-25496 GCA_032191745.1 Picea mariana | reverse complement strand
CAATAGCCACACAAAATCCAATCAAGGTGCAATTGCAGCCCACAATTGCCACCTGGGTAGATGTCCTAAAGTTGGTCACTAGGTACCTCGGTCAAAGTGCGACATTTAGATTTTCGGCCTAAGAAATGGGTCACGGGCTGGATCCCGTCCAAGAGGTGGGTGCCTCAAGGGGGGATGCACAGAAAAACCTGACCTCGGCCTTCAACCCTTCATGGGTATCTCCCTGCCTTATGGTGATTGAAACACTTGACTTGGAGGATTTGAAGTTCCCTATTTGTTAACCTCTATGTTTTGAAAATGTGAGAACCAGATAACAGGGATTTATTTGGATGCCTATCCCCGAAATCCTACCTAGACTAAAAATTTATTTTGGCACCTCCTGTGGAGGAAAACTTAGTGAGTTTTTAGAAATTTTTTAGATGATGTTGTTTTGTGAGGCTGGGGGTGAGAACCAACCTCGTTTGATTAAAAGTGGGAGTGGATAGTCCTATCAAGAAAAGATGGGGTATTTTCGGAATCCCTTTGGAGGAAACTTACTTAGACCTCCACGTTTCGAGAAGAGGCTATGTGAGTGATGAGTGACTTTTGTGTGTGAGTGAAAGTGTGCCAAATTTTAGTTAATTAGATGTCACCTTACTGCATGTGGACTTCGCTTGGTCCTTACAAGAGTTTGATTACCTAATTAGCTAGATGTCATTGGTACAACCTTGCGGAATTTTAAAATCCCTAGGAAACTAACATGTGGACATGTGGGTCCGTTACTATCCTTTAACTCCCTATGTGTGAGTTAATCTAGAAAAAGCATGAAACTATCCTAGATTGAACATGTGGGCATGTATGGGCCCGTTACAAACCTTTAAACTCTCCTAGTTTTTTGATCTAAGAAAGAAAAATTCCAACCATTATCCTACCTTTGTGACATGTGGGCATGTATGGGCCCGTTACAAATTTAAGATATGTTTGAAAAATGAAACTAAGAGGGGTCCCAAAAGGGCCTTTGTCCTCTCCTAAAGGTTTTGGAATTTTGTTAAGGGAGATGAGATTGTTTTCACAATCTTTTTCTGATTCTCAAGATCGCTTGAAGGCGCGAGAGAAGAGCATACTCAAGGATTGTTACTTCAATTTCTAGTCCCAAATGTGAGTTAGATGTGATTAAAATTGATGTTCACCTTAGATTGTAAATCAAAGCAAGCCATCCACATGGCAAAAAACAAATAAGGGAAATTGATTTTTATCCACCTAAGTGCCTATGTTTGTTTGACTATCCCCTTTATAAGATGAGGGGTCTAAGTGTGGTGCAGTATTTAGAGCATGAATAACATCATTCTTAAGAAGAAAAATGACTTTCCCCACATCCCAAGACCTTACAATGTGAAATTTAGCTCAGATGCACGGCCCCTAGTGTAGACAGAGGCGCATAGAGCACCTGCGTGTTATCAGAATTGAGACAGAAAGCGCATACGCGCATAGGAAAACTGTTGTTCAGGCGCATGCATGCACGATGCATGTCTGTGGGGTGGAATACCCGTGCACCTGTGACAAACGGTCGAGAAAGAAAAATCTGAATGGATTTCTCTCAATTCTCTTATGAATTGACTGGTTAGCAGGTCGACAGAGGCTGGTTTGTGCACCTGCAAGTTAAACAAATGAAAAGGAAAGCAAAATAAACCCAAATGAGGGAGGAATTGATACCTTCTCCCCAGTGGAGTCACCAATCTGTTTGCACCCTTTTCATCAACTTGGTGAGCAAATCGAGGGTGCTTACATGCCCTGTTGGGTCTTGCTGAGCATGACAGCTGTAGAGGAAAGAGTTAGGAAAAGAACAACAAAACTATAAGAAAGAATTAAATTAAAACAAACTAAAATTAGAAGCATATGGATAAAGAAATAACAAACACAAAAAAACCAATATCACCAATGTTTTTTAGGCTGATCAATTGATGAAATCAAAGAACAATGAGGGAAGGGGACTATGAGTCCCTTCTTTCTCCCATGGAAGGCTCTTGAGGCCCTCACAAACTTGCTCTCCTTACAATGAGAAAATGAGAATGATGGTGAAAGAAATCCTAGCACATCCACTCAATGGAGAGGTGGATAGCTCAATGAAATGGTGCTAATGTGTTATTGCCAAGGAGTGAGTCCTTAAAACAATCTAAGGAGCATAACATTACATGAAATTCCTTGAGAAAATGATGTTTCTTCATGGCTTTTTATAGCATAGCATTGGGTGATTATGTAACTCCTTTGAAGTGTGAAAAGGGGCTCTTTAGGGCTTCATTAGGTCTTTGACTAGCCTACCATGCGAATTCAACTCAGATTTGAGGGTCAAATCGGCTTGGGAGCTGATCCATAAGTGGTTGGGAGGCCGAACAATTCAATAAATGCACTGTGTAGCAGGTGCGTGGGTTTTCGCACTAACAACCGTGCATCGTGCGTGTATGTGCGCATGGTACGTTCTTGTTCTGTGCATGTGCACGCGCACCAAACTTCTGTAAAGCGCCCTTCAATTTTTGGTTACTTTGTATAGTTTTTGACCTTTTTGCAATGCTGTGAAATTAATTCAGTGCCATGAATGACTTCATTACTATTTGACGATGCTGAGTTCTTGTTGCCATGTGCGGATGAAATTTCAGTGATAACAACTAGTTTAGAGGATACACTGTCGGATGTACAGCTACTGGACATTAGAAATATTGATGATCACTTCGCAGAGATAGTCTAGTTCCTGTCGATAGGGATGGCACCTAGTGAATATACAATCACCCAGAAGAAACAACTAGTAGTGCGCGCTGCAGAATTTTCACTTATAGCAGGACAACTATACAAGATGGGACCTTATGAGATATTGAGGAGGTGTGTTATGGAGGATGAGCAACCATTGATCCCCACCGAAGCTCATGAAGGCATTGCAGGAGGACACTACGCAGGGAAAGAAACATCACAGAAGGTTCTTAGAGCTGGCCTATGGTGGCCTACCCTACACAGAGATGATAAGGACTATTACAGAGCCTGTGATGTATGCCAAAGAGTTGGGAAACCATCCAGAAGAGATAAAATTCCTTTAGCACCACAACTGACCCTACAAGCATTTGAGAAATGGGACATTGAATTCGTGGGACCTATAAACCCACCAAGAAAATGCATAGGAGGAAGGTACATAATCACCTCAATAGAGTACTTGACCAGATGGGCCGAAGCAAGAACAATTAAGGACTGCAGTGCAACTACAACTACGTGGTTCATATTTGATGAAATCATAACTAGGTTTGGATGCCCGAAGATCCTTATGAGCGACCAAGGCACACACTTTATCAATAAGACTGTTGAAGCCTTGACTGAGGAATTTGTAGTCCATCATCAGAAGAGAACACCTTACCATCCACAAATGAATGGGACAGTTGAAGCATTCAGTAAGATCTTGGAGACAATGTTGATGAAGATTTGCAGTGTGAACAGGGATGACTGGGATTTACGAGTACCAGTAGTACTGTGGGCCTATAGAACCACTTGCAAGAAGATAACCATTCAGACCCTTTTTAAGTTGGTTTATGGTCTCGAAGCCATTTTCCCAATGGAATATTTGGTACCAAGATTAAGAATCACTGCCTTCATAGATATGGATGACACTAACATTGTTCAAGAGAGGCTTGTGCAGTTGGTCGAACTAGAAGAAGACAGATTTATTGCAGGATTTCATCAGCAGTTACAGAAGGAACGAGAGAAGGCATACCATGACAGACACGTCAAGAAGAAGGCATTTAAGCAAGGTGACTTGGCATTGGTATATGACAGTAAGTTCATGAAGCATCTAGGAAAGTTTAGAACGCATTGTCTTGGGCCATATGAGGTTGCCTATGTTACAGAAGGAAGAGTTGTGCAGTTGAAAACTTTGAATGGAGAATGGAAGGAAGGATTAGTGAATGGGAGTTAGTTGAAAGTGTATTATGACAACTATTTGCCTCACAACTCCTAGTAAAAGCATGAGGAAAAGGGTCTAGGTACTAGGTGCAGTTGAAACTAGGTACTAGACACAGAAAAGAGAGTCTGCATAAGAAAGGGAGGAATCGAGCTAAAAGAAAAGGATGCCCTGCGTAATCCGAAGTCGAAGAAAAAAAAAGGATCATATCTGAAGTGCCGCAAGACGAGTCACATGTGAGTGTTGGGGGGTTGTTGGCCCTTGGGTATGAATGTAAGAAAAGATCAAGGAAGAAAGGAAGGAATGTGAACTATGCAAAACACACAGTGATTGTTATTGGGCCGAAGTGAGCAGAAGAGCATAAAAGACAAAGCGAAGTAAGAGAAATCAAGCCGTTGAATGAGAAGATCAAGGATGACATATAAACAAGGAAGAAGGATCATGAAAAACTCATAAAGTGGAAAAATACATCGTTGGATGCTTTGGAGCACCATGCGAGAAGGAAGGACAGACACGCTGGCGAAGCCCTGAAAACATGGGTCAAGTTGACCTAGGGTTTTAGACACCTAGGGTTTTGATATCTAGGGTTTTGACACCTAGGTTTTGGCCTATGGTTGTCGGTGAGATATTGTAATGTATAAATAAGAACCTATATGAGGGAAGAGGGTTCGTTCTAGTTTGTTATTGGGGTGAGAGAGATGAGATTATGTTATGAAAAGGGATTTCTATATAGAGAGAAGTATTGGATTGTGAGAGCAGTCTGTATTGTAAGATCTTCAGTTGGGTGCGAAGATCAACCCTACATCTGGGTGCGTAGAGAAGGGAGAGACAAAGAGGATAAGAGAGAAGATCTGTTAGCTAAGAGTGCAGAAAAGAACTGTATGCTTCATCTTAATATACAATAAAGCATAGTTCTGTGGATGTAGACCTAGGGAGAGGGTGAACCATGTATATCTTGTGTTGTGCGTGATTGATGATGTGTTCCTTGTCATTTGATATACCGTTATTGTATTGTTGTGTTAGATCTGATAGATATTTGTGTGGAGTAGATCTAATATGGGATTTGATTTATAGATGTTTTGTTGTTCTTATATCTGATCCACTCGGTATTCCCTTTGGTTGTATACATCTCTGTCCTACAATCCCCTCATAGCTACTTCAGGTGAGACTGCATCCACCTCACTGGTGTTGCCGAAAGGGCCAGTAGTTAGGGCTTGGTGGTTCTCTCTTGGAGCTAAACCCTAGGTCTTCCCTCATGCCAACACTATACTTAGCCGTTATTTTTGAAGTCCTGGGTTCCCGGGTTGGTGGGGTGAAGCTTTCATATCCCATGTTCTATGATATACATTTTGCACCCAAAGTTATGCAATCTACATTTTTTTCATCAGACCGCCCTTAGCCCCTAAGTATCTCATATCTCATTTGATTAAGTCCTAACGACCGTGTCACAACACTTAACCATTTTTTGTCCGTCTACCATCACGGTTTCCCGAGTTCTCGGGTTCACAAAAATATCAAATCCTATTTGCTCCCGTCTATCCTCATCACCTTCACACTTTTCCAAATACACATTAAGTATTCTTTAATGCTAACAAATCATCAAGAAGGTTCATTAATAAGAAAAGGGATCGAGGATATATCCTTTTAAAATGCATTAAACCAAGATTTACGGAAGATTATATTATCCCTCTCAAGCATTCATTTTCAACATTATCTGGAGCAAAGGAACGTTTTCATCAAATTATGGCAGCAACTCGACAACAGTTCTATGGAGATACATTGAACATTTTTGGGTGTAAGGACCAAAAATTTCAGTGGTCTAGAGCATATTCTTAGTACTCATCCCCTTCTTCTCAGAAGGAAGTAATTTGGACATCTGGAATTGCTCGTGCAAGCTGCATCCTAGAGGTTTTCGATTGTAATAAGTTGGTCTCCTAGTGCACCGAGAGATATATTCCAAGCCAACAGATTGTTCAATTGCGGTACCATTACCCTGTCTCTTTGTCGCCTCAAGTATTTCATAAGATGTTGAGACTTCCTAAGCCAACACTTACCTTCAAGGGTAAATATTGTAAAGAATTCTTAAAGAAGCATGACAATGGGTTGGACCTCTTACTTGAGTTCCTGGAGAACCCAATGGTCATCCCCAAAGATATCACAAGATTTCAGGTTGGATCATTTAAAAATCCCTTCCGAGAAATTGCTTGGTTGTTCACGAGAATAACAAGACAAGAAACTACATATAGCATTTCTCGCATGATTATTTACATTTTATACTTTACGGTCAAGGAGAAGGCCATATTCGATTGGGGCAAGTTGATTTCCATTCAAGTATCTTCCCAATTGTCAAAATACAAAAAGGAGAAGAGATTATTTATGCCCTCTTATTTGGTTTTCGAGATAGCACATTGCTGTCAGTTTCTAAGATTATCTATGTGTAAGAAGGTAAACTATGAATTTGACCTAGTGACCATTTGTTATCAAACATTATGGAGGCACAAATCCTCCCAACATTTTTATGAATTTTTTAATGACTTTGTCTCAGTTTTTAAAGGTTTGTTGTTTGGAAAGGACACTCACCAGATGTCTGACCATGCGAGTAAGTTCTTGGATCAGAAGGGAAAACTAGAACATATGGAGAATTACAATGTCATAAGGATTTTTGGTTCCAAGGAGAATCCTTCCTTACTTCCATGCCACATATCTGAAAAAATGTTTGTTACTGAAGTAGAAAGGCAATACAATTATTAGTTGCATGTTTCCCATGAAAATAGAAAAAAACAATTCATACCTTTGCCTTGGAAAGTTGGGGACTTCATATTCATATATATGAACAATATTGATGAATTTGCATGCCATTTCCACAACCTGAATCTAAGATATGTTGAAAGGATAAAAGGGTTTGACCCTAGCGGAATTTTTGTAGATTATCTACTGGAAAATGGCTTTAGCAATTCTTTTATTAATATTGTTCTGAATGAAGATGAAGATAATGAATCTTGCACTCCTACTCATGACATTGGCGACCTGGAAACAATACTCAACACCAATGAGTTGTACAAACAGAAAGAAAAAGGTCCAGGTGAGAAGAGTTCCCAATCCCCATATGTCACTCCAAAAAGTACAACATCTTGGAGTAGTACTTCAATGACCCACCCAATTAAGAAAGTAACCCACACTTCTTTAGGTGGAGGAGGAGATAATAACCCTCCTTCAGGAAAAATTGAAATCTCCCATAAACTTCCCTTGAGGAAGAAAAGAACAAATATTGTGCAAGAAGAGGAATAACCTTGACGTGAAAGTGACATCCACGCCTTCTCCCTTGAAGACATGGAACTCGATATTGATATCAAAAAAATATTCCCCAATGATGATCATCCAGGGGACATGGCTCATAAAAATCCTCTGATGGAAATAATTGAGAGAGAGACCTTCGATGAAGAAGAGTCTTTTGTATTTTAGAGCGCTTTTTTTGACGAGTCCAAAACTTTAATTAATGAGAAAAGAGATGTAAAGAATAAAAAAGGGAAATCTCGTTCATAGGTTAACCTATGAAACATGCAGCCTTCCCAAATTTCTTGAATTCACCAAGAAACTGGATATGGTCTAGATGATTCTATTGGATGCATTGAAGTAGAGAACGCCAAGTTAAAGGAAAGAATCAAAGAATTGGAATAAGATTTAATGTGTCTTCTAGTACTTTCTAGTCCTTTAGCAATGATTGGGCCTACCACACCTACAACTAAATTGAAAGGATATGCAAGCCTACTCACATCATCCTGGGGCTATGTGGAGAAGAACATTAAGAAAAGGATGGAACTAATTATAGAGGCTTGGGAGATTTAAAAAAACATGGCTTCTTTTCGAATGAGGGAACATGCCCTCTATGAATATTTATAGGTAGATTTGAAAAATGAAGAAGGATTTTACCTTGACGCAGTCATATCCTTTGGTGTTAAAATTGAGAAAATGAAAAAGTTGAGAAGAAGAGAGGAGGATCTCCCTTCTCCGAACCAGATGAAACAACTGAATGAATTTTGGAAGGAAAATATTAAAAACTTGAATATCATTCTCAAAGAATGTGACCAAGTTGTACTGAAGAAGGAAGAACTATTCAAGAGGCTGACTGAGATAGACCTAGACAAAGGCACCAATGAGGTCCAAGACCCAAAATTGATCCTCAACTTGTTGTTCCTAACCAATAAATCCTTATACAAACAAGTTGAGATATTTAAGGGGTTATCATTTGAAAATTTCTATGGCATTCTTGAGTACAATGAAGATGACGTAGAAAACTGGCTAATGGATTATTCAGTAAAAAATCAAGATATTGAAGAATATTTGTGAAATATTTCCATTGATCTAAGGGAATTGGAGGGAGAGATATTCAATATAAAAATACGGTATGAAATCAATGTGGCACCAATGAGAAGCTACATTGAAGATTGGTTCAAAAAGGCTATCGACAGACTCACCGATGAAGAGGAAAAAACCATTGGGATGGTTCCTGTAACCATCGATGAAGGAAATAAAAGGACATCAACAAACAAGTAACGACATGGGATACCATCATAGTCTTTCTATCTTCCATCGCCCACTTTCTTCCTTCTGCAAGATTCATTCTTGTGCATATTTTATTTATGGTCCACGGGAGCCCCAATTCGAGTCTTTATGACAAACACATTTAAATTTCAGAGAATATGTAATAAACTATATATTTTTTAGAAATTTCAAGAGAGCTATTTCGGGAACAATATCGACTGTACTTTGTAACCTAGTTTTCCAAATATAAAGTATTTGAGGTTTATCTATCATATTATTTTTTGAGCTTCCCAAGTGTCCACTCTGTCAAAGTTCTCTTATGCATGCAGAACATTTCATTTTTATTTTTTTGTGATCATAAATATTTAATCAAACTATGATGGATGTGAGGAAATTTTTCTTATTTACTTTAAATGTGTGAATGTGTGTTGTTCCTGGTCCATTCTCAGGAACTTTCTTTAAAAGAAAATAGAAACATTTCCTATTTTTGCAATATTTACTTTTTCTTTGATTACCACGATAGACTTCTATAATGTCCCACATTCTGAAGACCTAGAGTCCCACGAAAATCATAAAACAAAGGAGTAACACCTCTATAAAAATGTAGGAGGATTCACAACCTCATGAGGTTTTTGTTTCAGTCATAACAGATTCAAGCGTAAACCTTTTTGGCGACCATACTAGGGACATGAATTGAAAATTCATAACCCAGACCAACGTTTGTGAAACAATATATGACTTTACCCCAGTGTAATCAACCCCATTTGGAAATTGGATTGAATAATCAACAAAGAATTTTGCATCGATTATACAATTTGGTGATATCAATCACTGAGACCCGAGAATATTTAGAAAGGTCTTGGAAAGTATTGATCCAAGAAGAATAAAGAGAAGTGCTCCAAATATAGAGGAGAGAAGAATGACAAGATCAAAGAAATCAAAGGCTAGCTAGAGCAACACAAGAGCAAGGTAGATATTAAAGATGGATGAATACAAGGGACCCATTACCAGAAGTAAGAGTAAGCAACTCTCTATTCTTAGCAGTGAAAAGTCTATCCCTGAAGTCTCCCTAGACATGGCAGTGAGAGACAAACAACCCCAAGACGAGAATCATGAGGAGAGACAAGGAGGTGGAAAAGATGCTGCAAGAAATCAAGGAATCCCAGGGTTTGGAAATAGAAGGAGGGTAAGAGATTCCCCTCTCAATCTTATACGTGAGAAACATGAACTCCCTGTTCTCCCTAAGTGAACCTTAAAGGAATTTTCTGGAGATGGAACAATCGATGCAAAGAGGCATCTGCACTTATTTATTGACATTTGTGACTTTCACTGAGTTGAATATGATGACGTCATGGTAAGGTTGTTTCTGCAAACCTTATTAGAAAGAGCTTATGAATGGTATACAACGTTGCCCAGTAGATCCATTCACTCATTTAATGACCTCAAAGCTATGTTCTTAATTATGTTTTCCCCTCCAATTTCTTACCATACTCTCCTCACCGACTTCACCCAGATTGGGTCGAGGAAGAACAAAAGGATACAAGATTTTAATCTCAAGTTCAATAAGACCTTGATTCGAATTCCATAGGATAAAAGACCAAATGACCTGGTCATTCTTGGTTGTTATAAGAATGCAATGTCCCCAAATGTAAAATATGCCATCAGAACATCCCAAATGGATACTTTGGAGGAGGAAATGACTAAATCCACTGATATGGAAGAAATTATGGTTGAAATGGGTGCCAAACCTGACATTATAATGGGAAGAGTAAAAAGGCAGATGGGGGGATTAAATATTGATAATCAAGGAGCTTCCAATTCAATAAAGAATGAATAATTCAAAACCAAAGAGGCTCAGAATCAAATGGCAGGAGATGAATTTTTCAAGGGGACCATACCTGATGTAAAGGTCGACCCTGTAGTGGTGCAGGAAACTAAGCAAAGAATTGAAAATGCACATATGAATAGAACCATAAAACAAATGCAGAATGAGATAACCATACCGAGAAGGGGAGATAATTACATGCCAAACCCAAGAATACCAATCCCCGAGCAAAGGAGGAACCCTCCCCCTGAAAAAAATGTGAGGTTTGAGAATGCTTCTGACCCACAAAGACCAAGGGTTCCTAGGAAGCCTACTTCAAATGTGGTTGTTCTAGTTGATGTCAATGACGATCAATTAATTTAGCAAGAAAATTATTACTTACCTGATGAAATCTCCAAAACTGTGAAAATGGATGGATGCAAGACATCCATGTATATATTTGGAGAGGGTGAAAATG
>JASDQU011247969.1:0-20146 GCA_032191745.1 Picea mariana | reverse complement strand
TTTTAAACTTGAAAACCAACTCTTTCTTTTCCTTTACTTCAAATCCTTTAGATTGTTTCATGTAGATTTACTCTTCCAGGTCCTCGTGTGGGAATGTTGTCTTCACATCCATTTTCTCTATCTCAAGATCAAATGTTGCAGCCAGATACATTAATACTCTAATGGAAGTTAACTTTTCATCAGGAGAGAAAATATCACCAAATTCGATACCCTCAACTTGGGAATACCCTTTCAGTATTAGTCAATCTTTGAACTTCTTGACTTGTCCTACTGCGTTCAACTTCTTCTTGAATGCCCACTTGCTATCAACGGGTTCCCTTCCATTACATAATTCAACCAAATCCCATGTCTCATTATTGTGTAAGGATTCCATTTCTTTGACCATGGCCTCCTTCCATAGTTTACCCTCTCTCGATTCAACTTCCTCCCTTACCGACATGGGATCATCAACAATGGCAGATAACATGAATGAAAAACATAAATTAGTTGGACTATACCTCTCAACTAGTTTCCTTATTTGTTCAAACCTTCTTACAACCAAATGTTGGGTATGTGTTATATTATTGGAAATATTGGTCCCATGTACTGTAAACTGATATGGGAGCCTCGGGGGGTAGAGGCAGGGGGGGGGTAGGGGGGGCCTTGTAAGGGGTTTCAGAGGTAGTAGCCCCAGACAAAAAAAATTGGCAGTTTTTTGTGTTCATTTTTTGTGGTGTTTTGGCACATGGTTTTCGTCGATGGTTTTCTAATTATGGTTGTTAACTAATCTGGGTCAATGGATTAGGGGTTTGGATGTCGCGACATTATGTGTGTGTGTGTGTGTTCCCATTGGATTTAACTTGGGTGGTTGGGAGTAAGTTGTTAACCTCCCCACCCAAGTTCAATTCCTTGTAAGTGACATGTGATGCCCTTAATGGGTTTGTATGATTATCTTGTTGTTGATCCCCCAATATTTTAAAAATTATCAGCGTCCCCATGTTCTCTCGCGCATTTTAGGGGGGTTTTTTGTGGACATAGAGAGTACAAATCTTCGGTTTCACGAACCACATGTATATATATATATATATATATATATATTGTATTGTAAACAATAAATAATATAATGAATAGAATATTAGAGGTGTGGCTCTAAATAGGTTGTTGGTTTTCTCAGTTTGGCTTTCTAGGGTAAAATATATGTGTAATGTGTGTGTGTGTCATTGTATATTTTCTATTTTTATTAAGAATCTATTTGCACTAAGTAATTGTAAAAGGTTAAAATCTACATTTGGTATCAAATCAGTTATTGTCTTCCGGGAAATGCCTTTGTGGATAAGGGTTTGGCTCAGGCCTATGATAAACCTTTTGACAGTGAGAGATCTTTGGTATCGATTCTTTAGGTGAAAATAAATGGCGACTAGTTCAAAAATAAAGATCAAAAAATTTAATGGGAAAATTTTTAAGTTGTGGAAGCTCAATATGGAAGAGTTATTGGTGGAAAAATATCAATGGATCATTTTGGATCTAGGAACTTCACCTACAAGAACGTCAACAAAAGACTAGAAAAAGTTGGTTCAGAAGGCGAAGAGAGAAATATGGTTGTGTCTCTTAAATTCATTATTGTTGAATGTGTCAGATGAAGCTACAACCAAGGCATTATGGGATAAGTTGGGGACTTTGTATCAGTCTAAGTCCCTTGTAAATGAATTTTTCATGTGGAACAAGTTGTATAGCATGAGGATGAAAGATGGAGAATCGGCGACAAAGCATCTGAACACCTTCAATACTATGGTAAGTCAGATATTATATGTTGATATTAATATTTCTGATGAAAACAAGTGTATTAGTTTACTGTTCTCTTTACCAGACTCATGCAATAGTATGGTTGTGACCATAGGTAGTAATTTAACTACTTTAATTTTAGATGATGCAGTCTCATCCTTGTTGTCAAAGGAGATGAGGCAAAAACATATGGAAATCCAGAGCACAGATGCATTATTTACAAGAGGGCTCTCCCAGGAAATAAATAGATCTAAGTCCTCCAATGGGAGATCTGAATATATGGAATATATAAATCTCCTAAAAAAATTTTAAAGGTATGCTAGAGATGTCGAAAATAAGGGCATTTCAAGAACCAATGTAGATCCAAAAGTGTTGAGAGAGGGAATGGATCTGAAGATGATCCTTCTAAAGAAACAAAAACCTTCACAAAATAAGGAGGGGGTGTGTACTTGACTTCTTCAAACACATGACATGCAGATCATGAGGCATGGTTGGTTGACTTAGGTGCATCCTTTCATATGACTCCTCACAGGGAGTGGTTTTGTGAGTATGAAAGATATGATGGAGGTGATGTTTTCCTACGTGATGACTCAATAATAAAAATGTTAGGACAAGTAAAAGTCAAGTTGAAGCTCATGGATGGAAGTATTATAACACTCCCTAGTGTTCTACACATCCCAGGTTTGGCTATAAATTTGATTTCTGTAAGAAAAATGGATGATGCAAGGGTAAAAAAAATGTTTGAGAAAGAAACTTGTAGGATGGTTCAAGGAGCAATGGTGTTTTTGAAGGGAATTCGGTTTGGAAATATGTATAAGCAGTAGGGAAGAAATATTATTGATGGGTGTAATAGTTCCATTTTTCTTGAGATTGGAGCTGAAGAAGAAAAAAATCCTACAGTTTCTAGAGAAAAGGCTATGTTATGGAACCAAAGACTGGGGCTTAATAGAGAGAAGGGATTTAGACTACTACACAGTAAAGGTATGGTTGAAGGCATGTATAAATTCTCTATGGATTTTGATTAATGTGAACATTGTGTATATGGGAAGCAGAATCAAGTAATATTCCTCTCTCATACAACGAGGGTAGAGAGAATTTACAGTTGGTGGAAAATGATGTGTTTGGACTATGTTTGGACTATGTTCGTTCTATCACTGGGTAAATATGTGTACTATATCTCATTTATAGATGAGTTTATGAGGAATACTTAGATATATTTCCTCAGGAATAAATATGAAATCTTTGATAGGTTTAAAGAGTTTAAGGCTCTTGTGGAGAATCAAATAGAGAAAATAATTAAGGTGTTGAGAACTTATAATGGTGCAGAGTTTTGTGGAAATGAATTCAAAGAATTCTATAAGAAGTGAATTATAACAAGGAAGAACAATAATCCATATACACCACATCATAATGGAGTTTCATAAAGGATGAACAAGATGATAATGGAAAAAACAAGGTGCATGCCCAATGGTGTCAGGTTAGGACATGAATTATAGGCAAAAGAAATGTGTATTGCATGTTACCTAGTCAATCAATCACCCGCATCAACACTGGATGACAAGACTCCACATGAGGTATGGACTGGTAAGAAACATTCTCTCACACATCTCGAGGTATTTGGTGTTGAGGCCTATGTTCACGTTCCAAAGGAAAACAAGAATAAGATAGATAAAAAAGATGAAAAGTGTATCTTTATTGGGTATGAAGATGTTATGAAAGGTTATAATATTTGAAACCCAGAAACTAAGAAGGTAGTGTATAGTCAAGATGTGGTATTTAGAGAAATCAAATGTGTTGTCGAAAAGGAAGTCCTGCCAAGGAGGGAAGAACCATATAAAATAGATTTTGAGTTGAAGGATGAGGAATCAGACTCTACAGAAGAACAAGAATCAAAAGAAGAATATCCTCATACTTCAGTATTGAGGAGATCAGTTCAGGAAAGAAGGTAACCAGAAAGGTTACCTGATTTCCGTTAATTTTTTTTTTCTATTACTGATGATGATCCTAGAACTGTTACGGAGGTAGTGGATTCAAAGGGTGGAAAACTCTATAAAAAGGCAATGGTTGTAGAAATTGCAGCCTTGAAAAAGAATGAGGCTTGGGATCTAGTGGATTTTTCAGCTGGAAGAGATCACATTGGCAAAAAATGGGTGTTTAAAAAGAAGATGAATGCAAAAGGATAAGTGGACAAATACAAAGCTTGGCTAGTAGCAAAAGGGTATTCCGAGGTAGAGGGAATTGACTTTGGTGAAATGTTTTCTTCTGTTTCCAAGTTAACTTCTATTAGATTTCTTTTATCTATTGTTGTTCTGTTTTATTTTGAAGTAGAATAGAAGGATGTGAAGACAACATTCCTACATGGGGATCTAGAAAAATAAATCTACATGAAGAAACCAGAAGGATTTGCAGTGAAAGGAAAGAAAGAGTTGGTATGCAAGCTGAAAAAATTCCTTGTATGGGTTAAATCAATCACTAAAGATGTGGTATCAAAAATTTGATACTTATATGTTGGGACTTGGCTTCACAAGGAGCAAAGTGGATCACTATGTGTATTTCAAATGAACTAGTGATATTCTTATTTGTTTTTTCTTGTATGTGGATAATATGTTGTTGATAGGAAACGACAAGGAGATTATCCATGATGTGAAAACTGAGTTTTCCTCTAAATTTGACATGAAGGATCTTGGTGCAATGAATTTCATTTTGGGCATGGAAATTAAAAGAGATCAGGAAACTAGGAAACTCTAGTTAAATTAGAGGAAATAAGTCAAGACAATATTGCAGAGGTTTAATATGCAGGAAATTAAACCGGTCAATGTTCTGATTCCTATAGGTGTAAAGTTACATGTGGATCGGTATCCCAAGACACATGAAGAGGAACATGAGATGTCCTGTTTTTCATATGCTAGTGTGGTTGATAGCTTGATGTATGTAATGGTTTGTACTAGACCAAACATTGCACATCCAGTGGGAGTTTTGAGCAAGTATATGTCAAAACTAGGGAAGGAGCATTGGACAATAGTAAAGAGGGTTTTTAGGTATTTGTCTGCCACTACTAGTTATGGATTGTTCTACCAAGGAAGACCAATATTGGACATTGTTTTGGAAGTACATGTTTTTGTTGATGCAGACTGGGTTGGAGATATGGATCACAGAATATCTACAAGAGAGTATGTGTTTAACCTATTTGGAGGAGAAATCAGTTGGATAAGAAAAATATAGTATGTAGTGGCATTCTCAACTATAGAAGTTGGATACATGGCAGCCACTCATGCAAGCAAGGAAGCAATATGGTTACATGAATTTTGTTCAGGTATTGTGTTGGTACAACAAGCTGCAAGGATATATTGTGATAGTCAGAGTGCAATCTTCCTAGCGAAGAACTCAACTTCTCATTCAAAGACAAAGCATATTGAATTCCATTATCACTTTGTGAGAGAAATGGTTGAATACAATAAGGTGTTTTTGATGAAGGTGGACACTTTGGAGAATGTTGTAGATTCATTAACAAAATATGTGAGCACTGGGAAGTTTTCTTGGTGTAGAAGATCTATGGGAATTTCTACCATGGATTGTTGACTATGTAATCTTGTAACCCCTTGTATGCAAAGAAACAACAAGTGGAAGAATATTGGGTATGTTTTATACAATATTGGTCCCATGTATTGTACACTGATATGGGATCCTCGCGGGAAAAAAAATGGCGGTTTTTTACGTTTTCTTTTGCGGTGTTTCGACACATGGTTTTCATCGATGGTTTCTAATTACAGTTAAGGAATTAGGGCTGTTGAATAATTTGGGTCAATGGATTAGGGGTTTGGATTCCATGGGATCCTATGTATATATTGTATTGTAAACAATGAAGAATATGATGAATAGAATATTAGAGGTGCGACTCTAAACAATTTGTTGGTTTTCTCGATTTGAGTTTCTAGGGTATAATTTTTGTGTAATGTGTGTGCCATTGTATATTTTCTGTTTTTATTAAGAATATATTTGAAATAATTAATTGTAAAAGGTTAAAATATACACCAGAGTCGGTTATTACACCTCTTCATCTAGTTCAGTCGATTCGTCTAAATCATGTTCTTTGTTCCTTATCTCAAATACTAGCTTCTCTGGTTCTTTATTCATCTAAGCCTCTTCAATCCTACAAGTTCCTCCAACTTCCCTAAATACCACATCTCAACTATAAACTATTTTCCTCAATATTGGATGCCACGTCTTGTAAACTTTAATTCCATCCATGTACCCGATGAAAATACACTTGCCTACTTTATTGTCCACCTTGTTCCTTCTTTCCTTGGGAACATGCACAAATGCATCACTACCAAAAATTCTGAGATGTGAAAGAAATGGATTCTTACCAAACCAAACCTCATGTGGATTTAATTCAACTAGCTCTCATGAAGGAGACTTATTTACCAAATATCGTGCAGTGTCGACTGAATCTACCCAAAATTCTTGTCTAATCCTAGAATTACTAAGAATGTTCCTTTCCTTTTGCATCAACATCCTATTCATTCTGTTGGAAAATCCATTCTATTGTGGGGTATATGGAGTGTTATTTTGGCATTCTATGTTGGAATATTTTTTAATACTGAGAGGGGGGGGGGGGTGAATCAATATTATCCTTTTTCAACAATTTAAAACCACTTAATTATTAATTTTATCAAATCAAAACAAATGATCAACACAAAGGTACAATACATAGAATTTAAACATGAAAAACCCAACTTCACAAACATTCTTCTTATTTTCAATAAAGATTAGATTTAATTTATGAGCTCCAACTCAAAGGAAACACCAATTCCTTGTTTTACTAGCAACAACTAGAAGGAGGATGCAACCTCCTATATTTTACCAACTCCCTAGTTTCTTCAACTATAACTGAAAAGATGTTGCAACACCTTGGTTTACTAGCTTCAACTATAAGGATGCTACAACCTCCTTTGCAGGCTCCAACCTGCCCTAGCACCACCCAACCTCCCTTTTTATGATAAGTACTTCAATCTTCAAATCTTCATATTCTTCTTTGGATTTTGTTGCATATATTCATTTAATTTCTTTTCCTCTAACTTTGTTATTGATCTTCATATTTCAAGCACAGAGACACACCCTCTTTCAACAACAATTTTTGTTTATATAGTCTTCCAATGGTCATGTACAACTGAATAATTGCACCTCTTCAATATAGGAATGTATCTCTTCATTATAAGTATGTTCCTTTTCAATATAAGATAGTAATCATACTATTTTAATTAATACAATGCCAATGAACCATTATGCCTTTTAGATCATTTAGTCATGTTTTCAATTAGGTCAATATATTTTGACTATCATGATTTAATTCACTTTTTACCTTACCATAGCTAAATAGCACAAGGTTTGGAAATACCATGTGATCTTTTACGTTTTCCTTTTTTCTTTAACTCCACTTTCACTTTTACCTTTTTTCTTTAATCTAATTTTACTTTTACCATTTTTTTTATTCCACTTTCATTTTTACTCTTGTTTTACGTAAACTCCACTTCCACCTAACTTTTCAACTTTTGTTATTTATTAAAGTCACATTTATATTTAGTCCACTTTCATTTCCACTTTTGTGTAAACTCGGTTTCTACTTAAATTTTCCACTTTTGTATATATTAAAGTGATACCAAGGTGACATTTCTATTTGATCACTTACTAACCTTTGACATCCATGACAATTTATTCAACAATTGACTGCATGAGTGGATCTTAACCATTGGTGACTACTGGAAATTGTTTGGGTTTGAAGGGTCGTCCAACTTTGGCTTGGAAAAAATGATTACCAAAACTTGCTACGAAATATCGACTATTGTGTTGATCTGACTGACTCAAGGGTTCTTGGTGTTGCGTCAACAAATTTTCCTTTGACTACACTCTGAAATGATAGTGCACAAGAAATTATTCAAGAGGGAGAATAATCAGAATTCATTTTGTTTATCATGATCCTGTCTCAACAGAATATACAGTCACCATGACTACTCGACTCAACCAGTGTAGTAATTGAAATTGTATCATTCTTTTAGTTTCATTCTTTCATTCTTTCAAAGCATTCTTTCTAACATTGTTGATAAGTAAATCCTCCCTCAAAAATTACTTCCAGTTTCTGGTCACGAAGAAATTCGACTTGGATTCCCTTTTTGGTCGAATTCCCTTCCCCCTTTCTGATGCAGGAGCATCGTAAGCAGCCAACCAAGCGAGCATGAAGGCGGAAGACAGCTGGGAAAAGCGCAGCACACGTTTTGCACATTTTGAAATATTTTTGAAAGATTAAGAAGCGGATATTAATGTAGTAGCTAGAAGTGTACTTGCATTTATATCTAGCTGTTGTAAATAGATCATGAGCGACTTTCTCTCATCTGTCAATGTAAAAGGAATTTAAGCCCAGTTAATGAAAGTAGGTAGGTTTGAATTAATAGATTAGACAGTTTAGAAGAGTAGGAGAGAAAATGGATATAGACACCCTCACCTTTGTATCATAGTAAGTGGTTGTATCATTAGCATAGCACAGAAGAAGAGAGTCGTAGCAGAGATTTGAAAAGAAGAGTCCATGTACATGAGATTTGAATTGATATATGAAGCTTTGAATCAGATTTCATGGTGTTATGATGTTTTATGTTTATACATGGTGAATGGTATGCTTATGGTTGTTTATTCTCTCTGTTCTGCATTTGCTTTAATACTGTGTGTATGTATGATTTCATGTGGAATGTTTGAAGTCTGAGAGAGAGAGAGAATGAGTTTCAATTATTTCTCTTCCTGAGTGAGAGAAGTTCTTGCAAGGAGTGCAGTGAAACGTCTGCAAGGTGTGTGTTGACAAGGCTTCTAAGTTTTATCTCATAAAGCTCAGGAGAGATATTGTTGTTCTCATTTCAGCAGAAGTGCAGGTGAGGCACAGAAGTCATGCAAGGTGTGCACAGGCTAGTCGAGGCCTTAAATTTATCAACTAAGGTTGAAAGGTAAGGGACTGTTGTTGCAGAGGGTGCATAGAGTCGAAGAATCAAATACTTAGAAGTATTTGAAAGATCTCTGCAAGGAGTGCGTGCAAAAGTCCTTTTGAGACTCAAAGTCTGCAAGTGAAATCTCAGGAGGGTTAGTTCCTTTGAAGTGTTAAAAAGGAGACGGAGCGAATTCACTTTGCAGAAGCCAAGTTCAGATGAGGAACACTGGTTCAATTCGTAGAAGTCTTCAAAGAAGGAACGAGCGGTTGAAATTATCTGTGGAGAACTCGCGAAGTTGCGAGGACCGTGGGATTCAATGAAGCTGCAAGTAGGTTAAGCGTTGGATGAATCCACCCTTCGAGAGGTAAGACTCAACGTGGATTGTTGATCGTGATAGTGGAGCCATCAGGATCATTTCGACAAATCAGAGTTCATAAGTTCGGAGTGTAAGCCAAAATCCTTGGTCACTCTAACTCCCAAATCAAGGAAAGAATTGTTAAGTGAAGAATTTTGGGATTTCGGTAATTCAGGATTCAAAATATCGAAAATCCTAATGACAAGGAGCTAGAGGGCTTTGCATTGAAAAACCCTAGAGTTGCGAAATGTGAAATATTATGAAGTGGCGTTTCATAATTTCGGTGTTTCGGGGTTTGGGGATTCGGGGATTGTGGTGACAAGTGGTTTGGAATTGAGAGTTTCGAACTCTCGATACCCGGAAGCCCGAAATAGCGTGGGTTATCGGATCTAAAGGAAGAAGGCGCCAATTTGGAATTCGGGTTTTCGAAGTGGTAAGGGAATGACAGTCGAAGGCTTGTTCAAGTCCCGAAAGCTGAGAAGAGTGACAGGTGGCAGGAATCCATGTCAGAAATCGAGGACAATTGAGAAGACAGGTGGCACGTACTTGTTGCCAGGTAGTGTCAATACCCATTGACCGTTTCGGGGTTTTGGAGGTTGAAGAGTCGTGAGCCTTGCATCAAGATTCACAAAGTCGCGAAGTCCGAAACTCCAAATCGGAAAGAAGTTCCGTTGGAAGCCAGTCTTTTGCTGAATGCATCGAAATTCATCATTTCAGTTATTTTGAGGACAAGAGGTCAGGGTTCTTTGTTCCGGAACTCCCAAAGTTGCGAAACGCGATACAATTGTGGAGGAGGACACAGACAAAGGTTTCGGCAATTCGGCATTTTGGGTTTTGGAGGTTGAAGAGACAAGAAGCTCGACAACAGAAATCGCGATATCATGAAACCCAAAATCCCGATCTGGAAAAGGGTGCAATCATATTATTTTGGTCAGGAGATTTGAGTAATTCTTGGTGTTTGATCACGCGGGGCATACTCACAAGGACCTGTGGATACATCATCGAGTGTGTGAGGGATTCTCTGTGGGGAAAATCAAAGAGTCAATCAGACTTAGGAGGGCATATTTAGAATGATCCTGAGCAGATCTTGGATTGAGGGTTGGGGGTCCACACCAAGTGGTATCAAATCTTGAATCTGTTTGTATATTGCAGACAGAGGAAGTAGGAGGAAGAAGAGTACTATGATACGCACCACAAGTGGTATCAGAGCTCAGAACAAGTTATTTTCTTTCTGTAGCAGAGAAAAGATGAACATTTTATAGCCATGTCGTCGAGGAGAAGAGACATACCGATGCATGATCAAGTCGTTAAAAGAGAAATGCATGAGTTACGTGTTGGGATTGATGCCATGGAGACAACACAGAGGGGCATAGTTGACACTAGGGATATCAGCAAGCCTGACAATGAAAATAAAGCTGGAAACGAAGGATAAGAAGTTGTAGTCAAATATGTTGTGGATGAACACCTATTCAGGGCTGTTGCAAGGATAGGTGCTAGAGCAAAGATGGAGATTCCCATGTATGATGGAAACTTAGATGTTCAAGAGCTTCTAGACTGGATTAGATCTCTGGATAAATACTTTGACTATGAGGATGTCGAGGAAGACAAGAAGGTCAAACATGTCGTTACCAGACTTGAAGGGCATGCAGCATTGTGGTGGGATGAAATGCAGGCTGACAGATGCTGCAAAGGCAAGCAGAAAATCAAAAGTTGGGATAGAATGGTTGCAAAGATGAAATCCAAATTCATACCCAAGGATTATCAATCACTCTGTTTCGGAGGATGCAGAATTTGAGACAGAAGTTGATGACAGTGAAAGAATACGCTGAAGAATTCTACAAGATAAACATCAGATCAGGTCATCGGGAAAGTGATGATGAAAATGTTGCCAAGTACATGAATGGTCTACGATATGACATTCAAGATGAGATGAGCATGATGACCCTTCAGAATGTAGAAGATGCTTACTAGATGGCTTTGAAAGCTGAAGAGAAGCTTAGCCGAAAGCAAGGTCAAAGATGCTGAGGTAGAAGTCAAGCCAGAGGAAAACCAATTGCCCAAGATAGGACTTAGAAACCTAAAGAAGAAGGGAAGAAACCTCAAACTCAACATGAGAGAGGCAGAATCTCACAGAGAAGGCAGTATGCTGATAGAATTACTTTTCCTCGAGCTAGAGGAAGAGGAAGAGGCAGAGGCAGTGAAGTAAAATGCTTTGTCTGTGGAAAGATCATACATAAATCTTATGAGTGTCCAGATAGGAAGAAAGAAGGTGGTGAAACTCACATTTCCGAAGCACAAGAATGGAATGTTGAGGCAGAAGATGCTGAGGGTAGAAGATCCTTAATGATGAGGAAAGTTCTCTTAACACCAGAGAAGAAGGCAGAGAACCCAGCCCAAAGAAACAGTTTGTTTCGAACTACTTGCAAAACCAAAGACAGGGTATGCAAAGTCATAGTGGACAAAGGTAGCACAGACAATCTCATTTCTACAGAGATGGTAGAAAGTATGGAGCTGGAGACTATCGTACATCCAAGCCCATACAGAGTTTCGTGGCTACAAAAAGGACATCAGGTAAATGTCACTAAACAATGTTTAGTTGAATTTAAAATAGGAGGATATAAGGATGAAATATTATGTGATATCATTCCCATGGATGTTTTTCATCTATTGCTAGGTAGACCATGGCAATATGACAGGAATGTGATTCATGATGGGAGAAAGAACACATACACCCTAGAGAATAATGGTAGGATGCACATGTTGTTGCCGATTAAGGATAAAGAAGTGAAACCAGAAATGAGCAACACTATACTTCTCATGAGTGGGAAGGAATTTATTAATGAGGTTAATAAGAAGGAAGATACACAATTTATTGTGGTCAGGAAGCCCAAAATTGTTTTGACCAGTATGAGGATAGATGATTTACTAGAGGAAATCCAGAAGTTGCTGGAAGAGTTCGTTGATATAGTAGTGGATGAACTACCTTGTTTGTTGCCATCGATCAGGAGTATAATCCATCACATTGATCTTATACCTGGAGCCAGTTTACCAAACAAAGAAGCGTACAGGTTGACGCCACAAGAGAATGAAGAAGTTAAGAGACAAGTCCAGGAGTTAATGAACAAAAAGTTGATTCGAGAGAGCTTGAGTCCATGCGTTGTTCCAACAGTGCTTAGCCCAAAGAAAGATGGAGTCTGGAGAATGTGTACAGACTCAAGGGAAATCAATATGATTACCATCAGATACAGATTTCCATTGCCAAGGATGGACGACTTGATGGATTGCTTGAGTGGAGCAAGATTTTTTTCAAAGATTGATTTGAAAAGTGGATATCATCAGATTCGAATGAGAGAAGGTGATGAATGGAAGAAAACATTCAAGACGAATGAAGGGCTGTATGAATGGCTTGTTATGCCATTTGGCTTAACAAATGCACCCAGTACTTTCATGAGATTGATGAATGAAGTCCTGAAGGATTTCATTGGGAAATTCATCATTGTATATCTTGACGATATATTAATTTTCAGCAAGACATAAGCAAAACACTTAAAACATTTAGCTATAGTGATGAGGATATTACAGCAAGAGAAATTGCTGATTAATATGAAGAAATCATCATTTATGAGGACATAACTCATTTATTTGGGTTTTGTTATCTCTAGAAATGAGTTGAAGATGGATCCAGAAAAGGTAAATGCGATTAAGAATTGGCCATCGCTAAAAAATGTGTTTGAAGTTCGAAGCTTCCATGGTTTGGAAAGTTTCTACAGGAAATTCATTCAAAACTTCTGTGGGATTAGTGCACCAATGATGGATACGGTGAAGAAAAGACACAAATATTTTCACTGGACAGAAGAAGCAAAGAAGATTTTCAATTTGCTGAAGAAGAGGATCACAGAGAAACCAATCCTGGTTTTGCCAGATTTTAGCAAGACATTCTAGGTCAGGTGTGATGCGAGTGGATTTGCAATTGGAGCGGTCTTAAGCCAAGACGATAGGCCAATCGCATACTTCAGTTAAAAAATGAATGAAGCGAAGATCAAGTACTCAACATATGACAAAGAATTTTATGCAGTCATACAAGCACTGAAGAAATGGAGACATTATTTAGTTCCTAAAGAGTTTGTTTTGTACAGTGATAATCATGCTTTACAATTCCTGACTCAACAGGAGAAGTTGAACCAAAAACATGCTAAATGGGTTGAATTCATGTAGAATTTTACTTTTGTGATTAGGCATATTTCTAGAACTGCTAACAAAGTTGTTGATTCTTTGAGCAGGAAATGTTGCAGGAATTCAGAGTCAAAACTTTGGGTTTTGATAACCTCAAAGAAATGTACAAGGATGACCCAGATTTTAAGGAAGCGTATGAGGCATCTGAGAATCCAATTCTCAGGAACAGAAGACAATGGACCGAATATATGATCCAAGATGGATTGTTATTCAGGGGCAATCAACTATGTATTCCAAAATGCTCCATGAGGGAGAATTTGCTGAAAGAAAAACACAGTGGAGGATTGGCCGGACACTTTGATCATGATAAGACGTTTTCAAAGTTGAATGGCTCATATTTTTGGCCAGGAATGAGGACACATGTCAAGAGATTTGTAGACAGGTGCAATTGTCAGCACACAAAAGGGAAAAGACAAAATACAGAGTTATACCAGCCATTACCCATACCAAAGAGGTTGTGGGATGCAGTGAGCATGGATTTTATATTGGGACTGCCAAGAACACAAAGAAGCTATGATTCAATCTTTGTGGTAGTTGACAGATTTTCAAAGATGGCACATTTCATACCATTCCGGAAAACCAGTGACGCAACTCATATTGCGAACCTGTTTTTCAAGGAAGTCGTTAGACTTCACGACTTTCCAAGGAGTATTGTTTTTGATCAAGATACCAAGTTCATGGGACATTTCTAGAGGACTTTGTGGAAGAAGCTAGGGACAAGTTTTTCATTTAGCTCAGTGTATCATCCTCAGATGGATGGACAGACAGAAGTTGTGAACAAGAGATTGGGGGATTTGTTGAGAAGCCTAGTGACTGAACACCACAATTAGTGGGATCACATTCCGCCACAGGAGGAATTTTCTTATAATGACTCGCTTAACAAAAGCACAGGGCAGAGTCCATTCCATATTGTATATGGAATGCAACCAAGGGGAGTTTCTGAATTGAAATATTCATAACAAAATGAATTCAGGAGTGCTAGTGCAGAGAATTTTGCAGAAGCAATGAAGGAGCTTCACAACTGAATTAAAGAGCGATTGCAGAGTTCGAGTCAAGAATACAAGCGGAGAGTAGATCAACATAGGCGAGAACTTCAATTTGAAGTTGGTGATTTGATTCTTGAACATATGAGGAAGGAAAGGTTCCCAAGGGGAACATATAACAAACTAAAGTTGAAAAAGATTGGACTGTGCAAAGTCATAAGGAAATTTGGGGCAAACACATATGAGATTGAGTTACCCGATGGGATCAGAATTTCACCTATATTCAATGTTGCGGATTTGTACCCTTACAGATCTAAATAAGTAGTAGCATAGGAGAAACAGAAAGAAGTTCAATGGAAAAAATAGATGCATGTAGTTGAAAATCCACAGATCGAAAGTATAATTGACAAGAGAGTCAACAGGAAGACCAAGAGAAAAGAGTATTTTGAATACTTTGTCAAGTGGAAAGGACATCCAGTTGAATATGCCAGTTGGGAAGATGAAGCAGAAATTCAGAAGCATGGACAGACTGTGCAAGAGCTCATGAACAAAAGTTCATGAAAATTTTCAAGCGAGGGAGTATGAGCAGAAGCATCGTAAGCAGCCAACCAAGCGAGCATGAAGGTAGAAGATAGCTGGGAAAAGCGCAACACACGTTTTGCACATTTTGAAGTATTTTTGAAAGATTAAGAAGCGGATATTAATGTAGTAGCTAGAAGCATACTTGCATTTATATCTGGCTATTGTAAACAGATCGTGAGCGATTTGCTCTCATATGTCAATGTAAAAGGCATTTAAGCCCAGTTAATGAAAGTAGGTAGGTTTGAATTAATAGATTAGACAGTTTAGAAGAGTAGGAGGGAAAACGGATATAGACACCCTCTCCTTTGTATCATAGTAAGTGGTTGTATCATTAGCATAGCACAGAAGAAGAGAGTTGTAGCAGAGACTTGAAAAGAAGAGTCCATGTACAAGAGTTTTGAATTAATATATGAAGCTTTGAATCAGATTTCATGGTGTTATGATGTTTTTTGTTTATACATGGTGAATGGTATGCTTATGGTTGTTTATTCTCTTTATTATGCATTTGCTTTAATACTGTGTGTATGTATGATTTCATGTGGAATGTTTGAAGTCTAAGAGAGAGAGAGAATGAGTTTCAATTGTTTCTCTTCCTGAGTGAGAGAAGTTCTTGCAAGGAGTGCAGTGAAACATCCACAAGGTGTGCGTTGACAAGGCTTCTGAGTTTTATCTCAAAAAGCTCGGGAGAGATACCGTTGTTCTCATTTTAGCAGAAGTGCGGGTGAAGCACAGAAGCCATGCAAGGTGTGATCAGGCTAGTCGAGACCTTAAACTTATCAACTAAGGTTGAAAGGTAAGGGACTGTTGTTGCAGAGGGTGCACAGAGTTGAAGAATCAAGTACTTAGAAGTATTTAAAAGATCGCCGCAAGGAGTGCGTGCAGGATTCCTTTTGAGACTCAAATTTTGCAAGTGAAAGCTCAGGAGGGTTAGTGCATTTGAAGTGTTAAAAGGGAGACGGAGCGAAGTTGCTTTGCAGAAGCCAAATTTAGACGAGGAATATTGGTTCAATTCACAGAAGTCTTCAAGGAAGGAACGAGCGGTGTAAATTCTTTGTGGAGAACTCATGAAGTTGCGAGGACCGTGGGATTCAGTGAAGCTGCAAGGAGGTTAAGTGTTGGATGAATCCACCCTTTGGGAGGTAATACTTAGCGTGGACCGTTGATCGTGATAATGGAGCCATCAGGATCATTTCGGCAAATCGGAGTTCTTAAGTCCAGAGTGTAAGCCAAAATCCTTGGTCACTCTAACTCCCGAATCACGGAAAGAATTGTTAAGTGAAGAATTTCGGGGTTTCGTTAATTGAGGATTCAGAATACCGAAAATCCTGATGACAAGGAGCCAAAGGCCTTTGCATTGAAAAACCTCGGAGTTGCGAAACACGAAATATTATGAAGTGGCGTTTTGACATTTTGGTGTTTCGGGGTTCGGGGATTCGGGGATTGTCGTGACAAGTGTTTTGGAATCGAGAGTTTTTAACTCCCGGTACGTGGAAGCTCGAAATAGCGTGGGCTGTCGGATCTAAAGGAAGAAGGTGCCAATTCAGAATTCAGGGTTTCGAAGTGGTAAGGGAATGGCAGTCGAAGGCTTGTTCAAGTCCCAAAATTCGGGAAGAGTGACAGGTGGCAGGAATCCACGTCAGAAACTGAGGACAGTTGAGAAGACAGGTGGCACGTACTCGTTTCTAGGTAGTGTCAATACCAATTGACCGTTTCTGGGTTTTGGAGGTTGAAGAGCCGTGAGCCTTACATCAGGATTCGCGAAGTCGCAAAGTCCAAAACTTCGAATCAGTGAGAAGTTCCATTGGAAGCCAGTCTTTTGCTAAACGCATCGGAATTCAGCATTTTGGTAATTTCAAGGACAATAGGTCGGGGTTATTTATTTTGGAACTCCCGAAGTCACGAAACGTGATACAACTATGGAGGAGGATGTGGCCAAAGGTTTCGACAATTCAACATTTTGGGTTTCAGAGGTTGAAGAGACAAGAAGCTCGACAACAGGAATTGCGATATCGTGAAACCCGAAATCCTGATCTGGAAAAGGGCGTGATCATATTATTGAGGTCAAGAGATTTGAGTAATGCTTGGTGTTTGATCACGTGGGGCATACTCATAAGGACCTGTGGATACACCGTCAAGTGTGTGAGGGATTCCCTGTGGGGAAAATCAAAGAGTCAATTAGACTCAGGAGGGAAGATTTAGAATGATCCTGAGCGGATATCAGCCTGAGGATTGGGGGTCTGCATCACTTTTGATTGAAAAACATCCCTTGGTCGACTCGACCTGTATAACATTTCTACTTCGATAAATTTCGACTTGGATGAATTTTGAATTGGATAAATTCAACTTGAGTCATTTCGACTTGGTCAGCTTGCGTTGTCTCTAAGACAACTTGCTTCGTCTTCCCGAATCATCCTTATCTGACTTGACTTGAACCATTTCCTTTCTAACTCAACTGGTGGTTTTATTGGTCAAGATTTTATGCCATCTAAAGAGCCAAAGTTATAATTTTTGAACAAAATATTTCATTCTTTCAAATCACTCAACCAGGTAGGCAATCCCATGTATTCTGGTAGTCCACTGTGTTCCTATAACTCAATATTCATATATCTTTTACTGCATTTCCATGTCATACTCCACTATGGTACTTCTTGTCTTCATGTTGACATCAATGCCAACACAACATTTCCATTAATCTCCCCTTTTGGCATTGATCGCAACACATTGGAAAACAAATGCTTCCCTAACAATGAGTAATTGTTTTACCATTCTTTTCTCCCCCTTTGACATCAATGGAAAGGCCTCTGATACCAAAATGAGTTTCATCACCAATTTTTTGTTGCTCAATTTTTTTTTTTTTTAGTGACAGTACTTGTCATTTTATTTTTCTTTCTTCCCCTATCATCATCGCCTTTTTTTTTTATTATAGGGAGATTACTCCCAACTTTTTCCTTAGATGTTCAAATGCTTCTTTAGGTAGGGGTTTAGTGAATATGTATATTATTTTCTCATTTCAACCAACATATTCCAATCTAACCTTTTTTTCACTAACTTTCTCTCTCAAGAAATGATACTTTACGGGTATATGTTTGGTATTTGAATGCATGACTGGATTCTTGGATATGTCGATGGCACTTGTATTGTCACAATAGATAGGTATTGACTGATTACATTCAATTTTAATATCCTACAATGTTTGTATCATACATAATATTTTAGTGCAACATTCAACAACGACAATGTATTCATCCTCTGTTATAGATAGTGAAATTGATGATTGTTTTCTACTTGACCATGAGACTAGACATTCCCCTAAGAAAAATGCATTTCCACTAGTGCTATTTTTTTAATCCACACTACTAGCCCAATCAACATTTGTGTAGGAAATTAGTTTAAATCCTTTATTCCTTGGATACCATAATCCAAAGTCTGATGTTCCCTTAAGATATCTAAATATTCTCTTGACAACCATCACATGTGATTCCTTGGGAGATGATTGAAATCTTTCCACCATTCCTACTTTCTGCATGATATCATCTCTATATGCATTCAAATATAGTAGGATCCAAACCATATATCTATAGAGAGTTGAATCTACAGAAGGTGACTCATCTTCCTTGCTAAGTTTGCAGTTGGTTGTCATTAGAGTAATAACATGTGCACTTTCAGCCATTCCAAAATTTTTAAGTATCTCTTTCAGTTATTCAAACTAAGCTATAAGCATTCCTTTCGGTGGCTGAGTGATTTGAAGTCCAAGGAAGAAAGTTAGCTCTCCAATCATAGACATTTCAAACTCTTTTGACATTTCTTGAGAAAATTTCTGACTTAATTCATCATTGTTGTAGCCAAATATCATGTCATCCAGATAGACCATTGTGACTAGAAAATTTTATTTTTCAATTCTAAGATATATATTGTTGTTAGACATGCCTCTTTTGAATCCTTGTTGCAACAGGTACTTATCCAGTATTGCATACCATGCTTTGGGTGATTTTTTAAGGCCATATAATGCCTTCTTCAATATGTACACATGTTCTTCTTTTCCTGGTTGTTCAAATTATTTTGGCTGCTTTGTGTAGACTTCTTCTTTTAGGTATCCATTCAGAAATGCAGACTTTACATCCATCTGATAGACTTTAAAATTCTTAAGGATGAGTATGCTAGAAATAATATGATGGCTTCAATTCTTGTAACTGGAGCAAAGGTTTCTTCAAAGTCAATCCCTTCTACTTGTGCATACCCTTTGCTCACCAGTCTTTCTTTATTTCTTATAACTTGACCATCTGCATTAAATTTATTTTTAAAAATCCACTTGATCCCGACCACATTTTTATTTTTTGGTCTTGCGACAAGTTCCCAGGTCTAGTTTTTCTCTATTTGATCCAACTCTTCATTCATGGCTTTGATCCAATCTTCATCTTTACGAGCCTCTGCAAATATTTTGGGTTCTATTAAGGATAGCAATTATTGTTCTAATTTGTATATTAGTTTTCTTCTTGTTTCTACTCCAACACTTTTATTACCAAGGATTAAACTTTTCAGATGATCTCTTTGTACTCTCCTTGATGGTGCTTTTGTATCTTGTCTTGGTGACTCTTCTTCTGCATTTTCTTGTGATTCTTCTTCTTTATTCTCTTGTTCACATTGTGAGTCTTTCTCTTGTATATCTATACTTTCTTCTTCATCATCATTTCTTATTATTTCATTAATTTGTGGATTACTTAAGATTTGATCCCTTTTGTTTTTATATCATCCATTTTTACATTTTCACTTTCCACAATCTTCTGGAGCCTTAGATTATAACATATACAAGACTTTTTTGTGGATGAGTAACCAAGAAATATGTCTTCATCGGTTTTGGAATCAAATTTTCCTAGGTTATCATCATCTCTCTTTATGTAGCATTTTCTCCCAAAAACTTTGAAGTTCTTAATTGATGTTGGCCTACAATACCATAACTCATATGGTGTTTTTCCATAGTTAAATTTAAGTTTTCCTCTATTAAGTATGTATACATTTGTGTTGAGAAATACTGAGAGGGGGGGGTGAATCAATATTTGAGCTATCAATAATCTTTTTTAACTTTTCTTTCACTGACAAATCTTAGTCTACTTCATAGAGATCAGTTGTTGTATATTCTTATGAAAACAGTAGTACATCCAGAGATCTTATTATGGATTTCTTCATTCAGTAGATATCTTTTAAACAGTAATTCAACAAAATAAACTAACACAGATGAATAGGACACATGAACACCAAGATTT
>JASDQU011247965.1:25577-40676 GCA_032191745.1 Picea mariana | reverse complement strand
ATAGTAACACATCATGTTATCTGTCAATCGCATCATAATCAAATATAAATGGTCTAACATCCTAAAAGTCCAGATCACTTGTGAGAAAGTGTCCTCAAATAATAAGTTTTCTCAGTGCACCAGAGTGGGATGTTACAATAGAGAACAGAGGAAAATTTATCAGATACAGAGGATAGGGGCATGGTTCTAGGGGGAGCATGAGTGATATGATTTCAGTATTGCATCAGAGTGTTTCCATCAATACCAAAGGGGGAGATTGTTGATTAAGGTTCATTGTCATTGATGCCAACCCTTGAAGAAATCCTCGTAGCAAAAAGGTTTGGGTAATGGACACAATATTTTTTTATGTAAATATGACTCATTATTGTCTTTTCATGGTTGATAAGAAGTAAATATGGATTAACTCCAAAGTGGTCCCCTTATGGTGAAATCCCTCATGGGAAGACGCATTGTGGAGTAAGAGAACCCATACTTAATTGTGGAATAATGATATGAAGGACAATGAATTTTTTAGGTAAACTATCCTATATGGATATTTCTTGTCATTCCATTTCTGGTGGTATGTGGAACGTCACATAACTCCTCACGGTTAGAGAGTTATGGCCATTAGAAGTTGGAGACCCTAGGTTTGGTTGATGGACCCAAGTTTGTTTGATGGATAAATGTATGAGTTATGATCTATCTTCCAATAATACTATTCTATATGGATAGTACATGTCATTCCATTTCTGGTGGTATGTGGAATTTCACATAACTCCTCATGGTTTGAGAGTTATGGCCTTGCGAAGTTGGAGGACCCTCATATGTCATCTAGAAGCCCCGAAAGGTCAAAGTAGTCAAAGTGGTTTAAGATATTTTAAAAGGTATGTAATAGGTGTCTGAGGAAACCAAGGATATCTAAGCCTAAATTCTGAGGGAAGGTGAAGAAAAGAAGGTCAAAATGCAAGGAAGGATAAATTCTTTTGATGGTGCTTTCTAAGGTATGTTATTTACAGGCCATCTCACCATTTTCGCTATAATTTGTTTTCTATAATGATTCAGACCGTGAAATTGATATTCCATTGAGAAAATGGATACAAGTATATGTGGTAAAAAATTCATCTTTTGGGTCATTGTATTTTGGGAGTTACACTCTGTGGAAAATAGGGTTTGTGGCTAGTCTTGAAACTAATCAAAAACAGGTGTGTAACGTCCCCTTCATTACGACTATGAGAGAAACCGAAAGTGCAATTTTTTTTTTTTTTGGACAACAAGAGAACAATGATGATTACAGCTAAATGACACAACTAACGGTGATCACCACACCTGTAGACAGGCAACAACCTTTAAGACTCCACACACTGGCACAAGAGCCAGTGCATGTATGTTGTATTTGTGACTTACCTGACATTGAATTCAAATTGGAAAGATTAGGATTTTGTTCCTTTATTACTATATTTAAATGTGTTTCCTTACATTCACTAAGATTATTTTCATCAACAGTAGCATCCTTACTATTATTTGGTATAATTTCATGTTGCAAAATTTGAATTACCCGAGGATAAAGATGGTGCTTCAGGTGGAAAAAAAAAAAAAAACTCTTTTTGTGCATATCACCATCCCCTTGAAGCCTTGATATTTCACTAGATTTGACATTTTTATTTAGCATAGTACCTTTATGTGAATACCTAGAACTCTTTGTTTCTGAGCCCACATTAGACTCACTTTCAACAAAACTTTTAAGCTTGTGATCACTGGCAGTTGGTTCTTCGACCAAGCGCTCAGAACTAGTGAGAACATTGTCGGTGACACTTATCCCCATCTCAACTTTCTTCTCCTTTATCTTAGATTGTGATGATTGAGACCTTGAATGATAATCAGATACTTTTCCGTTTTCTCTCTCTCGTAATGCTACCTGTTCATCTTTTAAGTTTGTTGCATCTCTTCCTTTTGTATTGGTTATATTTCTCCTTGAAGTATTCCTACCAATAGATCGTGTCTTAGAGTTCAATTTTTCCTCCACCATATTTACAATGCATTAATGATAGGGTGAGTTTCAATGCTTCCTGCAGTCAACAAGCAGATGTTCTCACAGGAAACAGAGGTACTTTGATTTGCATATGGACAAGTTTTCCATAGAACCTTGAAAGTACATGTACATTGCTCCTCACCATCCACCAAAAGGTGTTTATACTGATAGACCTATTCCACAGTGGCATCGAAAAAAAACCAATATCTTTACCCTCATTCTTTGAGAAAAAAGAACATATAACCATACCCTCTTTCACTTGGTTGCAATGTTGATCTTGCAGCCACTTGGACAACAATCAAAACCTTGACCTTACTTCCTCTGACGTTTTAATATCTTTCAATCACAACACTTCATCCTCATCCTCTAGAAACTCCTGGTAATGCACCTTGAGATACAAAGCTCTTATAATATTCATCGATACACCATACCATGCATCGTCTCCAGACCTGAAATCTAGATTTGGATTGGTTTTCAGCTTACACATTCTCAAAATACTTTCAACAATTGAATTTCATGCAATAAGGCTTCTAGATCTTCCTAATACCCTAACTAAGCGGAATTTCTCACAAGAAGGAAAATAAAAAATATATATTGGGCGTATAATCACTCCAACTTACAATTGAAAGCCAATGGACGATGTGACAACACATACCAAGTCATGAGACAGCCCAAACAAGGCATCGAGGAGAGATCCCACGAGGGGCAAGAGACCATGCACTATGTGTCTCAGGCTTCAGGCCATACATAAATCAAGAAGTATTTTGAGTGGCACTCCAACCACAAGACACTGGAATTTTTATGCAAAGAAAGGGATTCCCTGACCAAGTGGATGGAGTCGCAGACCCAAAATCTGCTCCGAAAACAGGTTAAGATGCAAATCAAAAATCGTTGGCCAAGTGTAAAAACTGCAGACGATAAAGGTGTCACAACTAGACATGGTTACAATTCGTAGTGGTATGGTGACACACAGTTACAAGGTTTCAATCTCACAGATTACAATCATAGAGTTACAATTTACCCAAGACCCAACGCAGTGTAAATTTTATCCATAGAGTTACAATTTACCCAAGACCAAACACAAGGTAAAATTTATCCATCAGGATATGAAACAAACGCATAGGTAACCCCGTTAAATCTATTACATAATGGCAAACATGGAGGTATTATTTTACATGCATTATATATCTACAATCGCAGGAGTAATATTTACATCTTTCACATAATTACAAATGCTGAAGTCATATTTTACATCCATTACCTAATTACAATGGCAGAGGTAATACTTTTACATTTGTTACATAAATTTAATCGCAGAGGTAATCAAAACAAGTCAATCCAACAAGAACCAAATGCAGATGGAAGTTTAATCTTTTTACATCTCGGGATACCAATATAAAAAAGATGACAGTAGTAAGAGAACACTAGGGCCATAAGGAGAACTCATCAAAAGGATCGCAGGGATTCTATCAGTCAAGGCGCAGGAAAAATAAACAACAGGGAGAAAATAATCCACACGCCGAGACCGTACTAGAAGGTGCAAGTCAAATAATCAGGCAAGGATAACAATAGATGTAGACGACTGATGAGATCGTCCTTCGCTCATCATCCTCGCACAGAAAAGCAGGGCATTGATATCCATAGGTATTTTAATGCTAAGGCGACGACCGTAGATTAGGCTCCTGATCGACTGCTCAGGCGAGGACTAAGGAGCTAGGGACGAAAGGTAATCAACCAGTATGGTCACAATCAACACCTCAGGGCGGTCATGACATGTGGGGAGACGAAGGTCATGGGAAACCAATCAATCAATCAGCTAGGCCATAAAAATTTTGGTCATGAATCTATACAACCAGTTTACCTACCCAAATAAACATGCAAATCCAAACATACAACCTACAACATTCTATCATTCAACTAAGAAAGCATACCATTTCCTGTTCGCCCGCTTCGATTAGCATCCCGTGCTCCGTGCAACTCCCACTTGCCGACAGTCAAGACCTCAGCAGTACCTCCCAGCCAATGCTAGGGGTAATCTTCTTCCCCCTTAGCCCCCCGAGCCGTAAAGGGGCCACACACACTATCCAGAGGTGTTGTTTAGCTCCTAGCTCACCTTGCAAGTCCGAGCTACCACTCCTGTCCAAGCTAGGTATCCCAACTCCCAAAAGTAAATCAGTCAAGTCGATATTTCTGCAACGTAACGTTATGCAAACAGAGGATGATCCTTCCTCCTTCTCCTCCCNAAAGAAAGGGAGGAGAAGGAGGAAGGATCATCCTCCCTTTCTTTTATAGAGTTTCAAACTTCCCTTCCTTCCTAAAATCTCATTTAATTAAAGTTTTAAAAATAAATTCCTAAAATTTCCTCTCCGTACAAGTGTCCTCCATCCCCTACATTCCTCCATAAATTAATTTCTTTAATTAAGTAATTATCTTTATTTCCCTCACCCACCTAGAGTTACTCCTAGAATCACTCCTAGGTGTCCCTAGATTAACTTACAGGTTTTAAAGGCTTTCCCTATTATGAAATTGCTAATTCAGTTTAAAATTAGAAAGCTCTTAAATGTAGATTATTTACTAAGATGACTTCCCGTTTTTTCCCTTAAGTTCCCCCTTTTCCTTTTTATGTTACCTCCTTTCCCTAGTTTCCTATTTTTTTTATTTTCCCTCTTTCCCCTTTTACTTAGAACTCAAAAAGGAAGGTGTGGAATTTAACCCCTTTTTACTTTTATCATTAATTTATTATCTTCTTAAATTATCTTAAGATAAAATAATTAATTCCCTCTTTACATTTTATATCCACAGGTTTTATTTCGTATGAATAATTTCATTTCTTACTCCTTTCATGTTACAAAATTTTATGAAGATCATAATTATTATTTAAGTGGTTTTTATTTTAAATTTTATTATTTTATTTTGTTTTATCTATTTTATTTTATTAATTTTTTTTTAAAAGGTAGACAAAATTTTACCCCTAGAGTAATTTTAGACTTAGAACTTAGATTTTGTACTGAGCGACATTTAATTAGGGAAATTGTTTTAAAATTTCTTAACATGTTATTTGTCTTAGGGCCATCGAGGTTCATCCCTCTATCATCATCAATGCGATGTGCCCTTCAGAACGCACTAGGTGCTCCAAGGGTGCCACTCACCCTATTTGTTCCTTTGCGCGATGTGCCCTTCAGGACGAACTATGTGCTCCAAGGGTGTCACTCGCCTCTTGACTGATTGGTAGACATCAATAACCCGTGGAGTCAACACTCTGCCAGGTGAAATTGTGGGAAACTAAGGGCCTCTAAGGAATAAGGCCCCCTCCTTATTGCGCGCCCCTTAGAATCATAGTGAGCGGCTGTCGCAGTCTGCCCTCACGATATCGTGGGTTCTCTAAAACTAGGTAATTATTAATCTGCAGTTCGAGCCATGGTGAGAGTGCTAGTAGGCTATGGCAGGGCTGTTGTCCACACCTATCCCTGAACATATCTGGTAGTCATGTGAGACCCCTTTACTCCATATGTGAGTCTGGTCGGCAATCTATCGTCAGCCTGCATCATCAGCAAATCATGTCAAAACATATCCATATCATATCATCTAGTCAGATGCACTAATATCACAGTAAAACAATCAAACCCCAATGGCACACTCCTTGACTCGATCCAGAGTCCAAGGGGTTCCATCGATGCCTCTGCATCCTCAAGGTCCAAAACCTTGCACACTCAGTAAAATCGAGTCAATAGCACTTGTCTATGTCGAGGCGGAGAAAAAAAACATGTCATCATCACATGACGCCTCACAATCAAAATCAAATGTTTTAATACAATAATAATTTGGATCACTTGCGAGAAAGTGTCCTCAAAGAATAAGTTCGCTCAGTGCGCTAGAGCGGGATGTTACAGGTGTTTCGGGTAAAAAAGTCATAACGTCTTCCTAACAGATCCAAATTCAATGAAACCAAATGTGTTGGTTAGGGTACTGTATTTAGTATGTTGTGTAATAGTTTCATATCAATGAAATAAATATTCTGTGCAGGGCATGCTTTACAAGGTCTCTCTCTAGAATAATCCATAATTCAAAAAGGTATGCCATTTTTGCTATAACTCCTTTTATGAGAGGTTCCAAGTAGTGACACCTAGAAGAATTGAAAAAAACACACTGAATAACATTTTGTATCAGTTTTAGATATATATACATTACAGATACAAAGTTATGATTACATCATGTTAGGGTTGTTGACTAATCCAAAACTTGACATGTGAGAGTAAAGAAAAGTTTGATGAAAATGCTAGTCTCTTGTTGTTGAAGTTAAGTAAGGTTTATAGGAATGTGACCATATACACCAGGTCTATTACAGAGCTACAAATCAGATTTGGATGATGAAATGTATGAGGGCTTTTGGTTGAGGTACATGTTGAGTACATGGTTGAGACAAGTAGTTGATAATTTGGCACATACATGAGGTGTATAGTTGATGATGTTGGTACATGTTGATGAGTCATAGTTGATGAGTAGTTGACACATGATTGGTACATACTTGTTACATGGTTGGATGCACTATTTTATGGTATAGGTTGATTACAGGTTATTTGGTATAGGTTGGTGCATGGTTGATGCACTTGTTTATGGTACAGGTTTATTAGAGGTTGAGGTACAGGTTGATGCATGGTTCAAATTTATTGGTATAGGTTTACAGCGATATATCTCACAGTGACAGGTTGACAGTAGTTCCATCATTCTACTTCTACTTCAAGGTGGCAGGATGGGGCAAGGAAAGGTGATTGTGGCCACCTTCCGATTGTAGTTGGAGAACATAGGGGGTTGTAGCCTCCTTCTAGTTGTAGCCAGAAAATTGGGGAGTTGGAGCTTCCCTCAGGTTGTATCCTGAGAAACTAGGGGGTTGGAGCCTCCTTCCAGGTACAGCTGGAAAACAAAGGAAGTTGGTGCTTCCAATGAATGTAATTCTTCAATGCATATAAGAAAAAACATTCCATTGNATGAGTAGTTGACACATGATTGGTACATACTTGTTACATGGTTGGATGCACTATTTTATGGTATAGGTTGATTACAGGTTATTTGGTATAGGTTGGTGCATGGTTGATGCACTTGTTTATGGTACAGGTTTATTACAGGTTGAGGTACAGGTTGATGCATGGTTCAAATTTATTGGTATAGGTTTACAGCGATATATCTCACAGTGACAGGTTGACAGTAGTTCCATCATTCTACTTCTACTTCAAGGTGGCAGGATGGGGCAAGGAAAGGTGATTGTGGCCACCTTCCGATTGTAGCTGGAGAACATAGGGGGTTGTAGCCTCCTTCTAGTTGTAGCCAGAAAATTGGGGAGTTGGAGCTTCCCTCAGGTTGTATCCTGAGAAACTAGGGGGTTGGAGCCTCCTTCCAGTTACAGCTGGAAAACAAAGGAAGTTGGTGCTTCCAATGAATGTAATTTTTCAATGCATATAAGAAAAAACATTCCATTGTTTTCTCCTGATTTGGGTTTCCATGTAAAACACTGGTGTACTGTGTATGTGTATGTTTGTTCATTTGTTCATTGCTTATTTACTCTGCAGTTATTTAATGATAATGCTTCATTGATATAACACTTGGATTATATGGTTAAAAATGATTAAATTGCTCTATTATTGATTCACCCCCCTCTTAGTAATCCAACACACTACATGTAATAGTTAGAATGCATATACAGTAATGGTAAAGATCGCATTAAGTGGACATGTATACACATGTGAATAACATTAAATCTTCATATAATGCATGTGATAACATATATATGATCTCAAGGAAATAAGCTACCTTGTATGGATATATATGTATATATATATGAATGATACACACACACACACACACACACACACACACACACACACACATATATATATATATATATGGTAAGGATTGTATATCCCACGACAACTTCAAACAATCTTGATTCATGGAAAATAAGAGTATAATAAAGAGACAAAACTTAATATATGGGATTGTTTTGTGGTAAGCCTAAAAATACTTGTATATTGGATATGAAGTGGAAGGTGCTAAGTCCTGTTTAAAGACAGAGCTTTTAGTAAAACACTTTTATGGATCCCTTTGATAAAATTAGAAACCATGTTAGGATAGGGTTACTATAGCCCTTTATTGAGACAACAAGACTCTTACATATCCACTTCAATATTACAGTTTCGTGGATAGTCTAAACACTAGCCTGTTATGTTAAAATGTTGAATGTACTAAACAATTGTCACTTGTACTGAATTATATTAATAGGCATGAATTCACTGAAAAGTTAACTATCTTGTTATTATTCGCTTGTGAAAAGGAATAGGTATATGTCGTATTCCAATAGCTATGACTATAGTTTTAAACTTGATCAAGTATAGCAAAGTAAAGAAGTTTTAATACACCTATCAAAAAAAAAAAAGTTTGGTAAATTTGGGGTACATTACATATGGTATCAAAGATTAAAGTTACAACACTTGGACCTCAAAGTAGGGCCAAAATTTTGTTTAGTACATTCTATCATGTTTAAAGAAAAACCAACAAAAATGCTTACTGTTACAAACAAAAAAAATTGTTCTGTTGTGATAATGGCAGCACAGAATGAAGAGGAGATTAGACTTGAGGAGAATCTCGATCAAGGACCTCCTAAAGAGCCTAGGTAGAATAATGACAAAAATTAAGCCACCCAGGTTCTGGAGACAATGAGGAACCTTATCGTGGAACTGCAAGTTTTCAAGGAAGATAATGAGAAACTGAAAAAGGCACATGAAGACTAGAAGGAAATAAATGAAGTACTTCTTCTCAGCATAGTAACAAAGAAGATCCAAAAAGACAATGAAATGAAGAAGAGGTCAGCAAAAGAGCCTCCAAAAATTCTGGTCATGAAGCAGAAAAAGAGAACAGTTCTTTCGAAGGCACACCAACAACAAAAAATAAAACAACCACAGGAAAGAAAAGAAAACAGGTGGACCACCTGGAGGCTGAATTCAATAAGATCAAATCATCCACCTTTGACGAGGAATCTAGGACAAGGGAGGAGGTTGAAGCATGGTTACTCGATATAAAAAAGTACTTTCAGATTTATAATTATTCGAGTAACATGAAGTTCAGAATGTCCATTTATAACATGAAAGGAAAGGAATGTATTTGGTGGGAGGACCTGAATTTGGCCAAAGGTTTAAAGGAGAAAGACATGGAATGGTCATATTTCAAGAAATACTTCAAGAAATAGTACTTATCATAAATTTATTATTAAAGAAAGACCAAATAATTTTATCAGCCAAGACTCGGGCAAATGACCATGGATGACCTGATAAACAAATTTCTTGAGTTATTAAGATTTGTGCCATACATCAAGGAAGATAAAGTAAAAATCCAGCGATTAAGCTTCCTACCACAGTCCTATAAGGACATAATTGAATTTGACAATCCCAAGACCTTAAGAGAATTTTTTAGAAAGGCTTGAATGTGCTATGATCAGTAAAAACAACAATCTGAAATTCCCAAGGCCTGGAAGGACAAGAAATAGGACAAAATGACTCAATGGAAGAGAGGCTTCCAACCAGCCCCTTTCCGGAATGCGACAAAGGAAATTATTTTCATTCCAATAACTAGAAAACTCAAGGGGGAGGTAGACTAGTTAATATGGGAACCAAGAAGTTTGGGGACAACCCCATGGAACTGTTAAAATGTTGGGAGTGTGGAGAACCTCACTTAAGGAGAAATTGTCCACGTTTAACTTCGATATAAAGGACCAAAGTTCATAACCTGCAAGAGGCCTCTACAGTAAGAGATGTGGGCATAAGCTTACACATAATTAATGCAGTTGTGGATGGCCGACAAGTTGATCATCAATCCAATATAGTGGAGGCTGAAGGTAAAGTTAATAATAATCGTATTTCTATTTTAATTGACCCAGAAGCTAATCTGAGTTATGTTACTCCTGGTGTAGTTGATTCAAACAAGATTAAGAAAGTAAAGAATACTAAGTCCTAGTTAATACAACTAGCAACATGGACAAAACGAAAAGTAGCATGTTTCATTTTTTATTCTCAACTCAATTCAGATGGCCAAAATAAAAAGTTAAATCTGAATATATTACCATTGGGGTCATGCGATATAATCATTGGAATGAACTGGTTAGAGAAACATAAATTAATGTTGGATTGTTATGAAAAGTCACTTACTTACAGAGATGGAAACAACACAGTTAGGAAAATACCAGGCATCAGAAAACTAGTCTCAATTAAGAATATTTCAACCATGGAGTTTAAGATATGGATGAATAAAGGTTGTCATATTTATTTTATTCAAGTGACATATCTGTTAGAAAAGGAAGATAAATCCATTCTAGAATACTTTATCATCTTACATGAATTTAGAGATTTATTTGTGGACGAAATAACAGAACTTCCTCCAAGAAGAGAGATATATTTCTCTATCGATCTACTACATGGATCAGCTCTAATATTTAAGGCACCCTATAGGATGAGTTTACCCGAATTGAAAGAATTGAAAATTCATCTATAAGAACTATTGGACAAGGAATACATTAGACCAAGTGTCTCACCTTGGGGAGCACCAGTCCTTTTTGTTAAAAAGAAATATGGGACTTTAAGATTATGTATTGATTATCGACAGTTAAACAAAATGACTGTTATGAACAAGTATCCCCTACCCAGAATTAACGATTTGTTTGACCTAGTGGGAGGGGCAAATATTTTTTCTATGTTAGATTTAAGATCTGGTTATCACTAGGTTAGAATAAAAGATGAAGATATAAGTAAAACAACGTTTAGAAAGAGATATGGACATTATGAGTTTGTTGTTATTCCATTTGGTCTCACTAATGCACCAACAACATTTATGTGTTTAATGAATAGCATATTCAATCAATATTTGGATAATTTGTTTTGGTATTTATTGATGACCTTCTAGTGTATTTGAAAATGGAAGAAGAACATGAAGAACATATAAAGATAGTATTGCAGACCCTAAGAAAACACAAGTTGTATGAAAAAATTGAAAAATGTGACTTTTACCAAAAGCGAATACAATACCTAGGACATGTAATATCTTAAGAAGGTATTGTAGTTGACCCAGAGAAGATAAGAGCCATTGTGGAATGGCCTATCCCTAAGGACGTGGTGGATATCCAGTCATTCATGGGAATTACTAGTTACTACCACAAATTTATCAAGGAATTCTCTAAGATTGCATACCCAATCACATCCCTAAAGAAAAGGGGACAAAGTTTACTTGGTCGCAGAAATGTCAGGACAATTTTAATAAGTTAAAAGAATTGTTAACTAGCACACCTATTTTGAAGGTAGCAGACCCTGATAAAGACTTTACAGTCTGCATGGATGTAAGAAAACAAGGCTTGGGAGGATTCATAACTCAACAAGGACACGTTATTTGTTACGAGTCATGAAAGCTAAAGAGCATGAATGAAACTCTGTCACACATGACTTGGAATTAGGACCTGTAATTCATGCGTTAAAAATGTGGCGACACTATATAATGGGCATAAATGTTTTGTTCCTAACCGATAACGGTGGTGTGAAATTCTTATTCATTCAACCAGATCTTACACAAGGCGAGCAAGGTGGTTGGCCTTCTTGAGTGAATTCGATTTCGAAGTAAGACACATCAAGGGTAAGTAAAACAAAGTGGCAGATTCCTTAATTAGAAGAACTCATGGGCTATTTGAGATAAGTATTAGAAAGGAAGAAAGCGACATTGAACAAAGGATAAAATATTCAAGTGGTAATGACGAAAAATACATCAAAATAGTAGTAAATTTACAAAGTAATGCGAAAAATTTGGACAGAACAGATGTGAGTTTGGATGGAAGTGGACTACTTAGATTAAAAAACAGGCTGTACATACTAGATTATATTGATTTAAAGCTAACAATTTTGGATGAAGTGCATAAGAAGCCATATTCTGGTCATCCGAGATACCATAAAATGGTAAAAGCATTGAGGAATTTGTTTTATTGGACTAACATGAAAGATGAGATAGCTGAATACTTATCTAAATGCATATATTATCAATAGGTGAAGGTTGAACATCAACATCCATTTGGACTGTTACAACCTCTACCTATAATATAATGGAAGTGGGAGACAATCTCAATGGACTTTATCACAGGTTTTCCTAAAACTCAAAAACATAATGATTCAATTATGGTAGTGATCGATAAACTAAGCAGGTCTGCACATTTTATTCCTATGAAATCTACTTATAAATCTATTAACATCATTGAAATATTTATGAAGGAAATATTTAGATTGCATGGTATTCCTAAAATGGTGATTTTAGATAGAGATGTCAGATTTACATCAACATTTTGAAAAGAATTGTTTGCAGTATTGAATACTAATCTGTATTTCAGCACAAGCTACCATCCAGAAATGGATGGAAAAACAGAACGAACGAACCAGATTGTGGAAGATATGTTATGAATGTACATAAGGATGAAACAAAATAAGTGGGAGTAATACCTACACTTAGTGGAATTTGTGTATAATAATGGCTATCAGACGTCAGCCAAGATGAGTGCCTTCGAAGTACTGTACAACAGAAAATATACAACTCCAATTAGTTGGGATGACCCAATGGACAGACTCATGATGTAACCAAAAATTCTCCACGAAATGGAGAAAATAGTAAGAAAGGTACAACATAATTTAAAAGAGGCACAACACAGACAGAAAAGCTACACATATTTGAAAAGGATACACTGAGAATTTCAAGTCGAAGACCATGTGTATTTGAAAGTTAAAGCAAGATGAAGATCTCTAAATCTAGGAAAATGTTTGAAGTTGGCACCCAGGTGTTTTGGCCCCTTCGATACATAATCTCAAATTGGACCTGTGGCATATCAACTTGCACTCCCTGCAAATTTAAGAGCTCATAATTTTTTTCATGTTTCTTTGTAGAAAAAGTATATTTATGATCCTACTCACATCATTGATTGGAACATGGTACAGGTGGAACCATAAGGCGAGTTCCAAGTGGAACCTATGTGCATTCTAGATAGGAAAGAAACACTGCTATGGAACAGACCCATCACCCAGGTAAAAGTGCAATGGAAGCACTTTAGTCCTGGGGAGGCCACTTGGGAATTGGAGGAAAATTTGCAGAAATCTTATCCAACCCTATTCCGAGAGAGGAATGAACATTGAGGAAAATGTTGTACTGAAGGGGGAGAGGATATAATATCCCCAAAAATAATTAATTATTACAATCTGTGTGCACTTAGGAATAAATTTCCATTTTTGGCAAATTTGTATTTGGAAAATTATTGCCATTTATGGCAAATCTAAATTTGGAATTTAATTATTTGTGACTATTGGGAAAATATTTGATTTGGCTAGCCAACTCTTTGACCATGACATATGTAAAATACAAATAATTATATATATTAATTGTTGAAGGAAAAATGGAACATCCAAGATGAAAATAGTTGACCATGACTTCATGAGTGGAGAACAGACTTGAGTTACGTTAGGGATGAATTTCACAGGTGGAAAATGAGAAATTTCACCACTAGCAGCCCCTGAAAATCAAGGATTTGTAAAGCTGCGAAAATTCCCAAGGAGGGAAAAATACCTAGGGACAAGATGCTCATGATATACAACATATGGGGGGGGGGGAAGACATTGCTTAGTATGTTGGAGAAAGGATATCACTTGATGTTATGAATATTGTTTTGATTGTGAGGCAAGGGGATTTTCTGATCTAGAAAGAGGAATGTAGCGAAAAAGGATCATTGGAATTTTCCCTTATGGACTCATGGTCAGGCTAGGGGGTGAACGAAGCAAGTAATTTGGTTGTTCTATTCTATGGTTGGGTGGAACTTGGCTATTCCATTTGTGTTCCAACATCTTATTTAGATATGTACATCTACTTGTTGAATGTTGAATGTTTTGTTAATTATTAGCTGATAGAATGAAATGGTTATATGATAATTAGCTTACAAGTTTATTATATTCACCAAGTAAAGATAAAAACTATTGTTCTTTTTAATTGCTAATGAAGTTGAGTTATATATTTATAGATAGTAATATATGTATATTATTGACTAGGCATAAAGTATGTTAGAACTGTTGTTTATGTTCTGGAATTTACAATTGAATACGTGCTTCAATAGAGGATAACTATGTGTATTTCTATGTATATATTTAGATATATTTATGTACATAAATATACATGCATAACAACATATCAATCTTTGTACAGGTACTATAGAACAAAGATAAAACAAATAACAGTCCTCCCTTTTGTAAAGAAATTACATTTGATATTTATATGGTCCATAGACAAATGGGGATTCAATAGTTTACATAATACATGATACCACGACTATTGTAAACTGTGGAATCATATTCAAATGAAGTTCTTTTACAACTGTGTATTCCTTTAAGAAGTAAATTACATGAAAACTGTGATTAAAATTTATCGCGGTAGAGTACCCTAGGGTAAGGACCCTGTAATACTAAAAAATAGAACCTCAAGAATTTTAATTAGAATGCCGCGATTTGGAAGTTGAATATCCTTCGAGTAAGGAATTTCCATTTCCTTCGTGTCCTTTGAAATGTTTAATCCTGCAAGGGGAAAATCGACATATTTTAGTAAACTTTGTTAAAATAATCAAACTAAATTAAACAGTAAAGATTTAGCAAGTGGTGTAACATCCCGCTCTAGCGCACTGACAAAACTTATTCTTTGAGGACACTTGCTCGCAAGTGATCTGGATTTTTATGATGATGAACCACTTAACCTTGATGATGATGCGTCATGATTGATGACATGATGTTTTACTATTGCTATATACAGGTGCGATTGACTCAGTTTCATTGAGTGTGCAGGGTTTCGGACCTTGAGGATGCAGAGGCATCGGTGGAACTCCCTTGGACTCTGGATTGAGTCAGGGAGTGGGCTAATTGAGTTGTTTTCATTTACAGTGATATTGTGTGGTTTTGATGATATGCTATTGATTTCATGATATGTTGTTGACATGATTTGACATGATGGTTGATGATGCAGGCTGACGATAGCTTGCCGACCAGACTCAC
>JASDQU011247964.1:10668-25600 GCA_032191745.1 Picea mariana | reverse complement strand
GCACGTCCACTCACAGGATCTTCTCTTTCCTCGGCCTGAAGAACTCAATTTTCTTCTATTCCCTATCGGGAAATCTACACCCACATAACTCTCTCACGGTATCTCCCTTTTCCTATCGGGAAATCGAACTTCGCGCTATCGCGAGGCCAATGGTCGAGTGTTGGATTCTCAAAACTCTGAACCCCGACAATAGTCAATGCTGACCCTTTACTTTTCTATTGGGGTTCCTCCTATCAGGATTTTGGTAGTTGCGATGTCCAAAACAACTCACTTTACTAACAACCGATCCCCGATACGCCGAAACTCCGATGAGCTCACGGCTTGGACTTTTCAATGATTTCTTATCTCGTTGGGATTTCAGACTTCGTAGGATCGTGAATCCTAATGCCAATGTCTTGGGACTTTACTTTCCCTGAACTCCGATAACTCATGCCACCTATCCTCCACTAACTCTGTTGTGGCCCACACTATCCTTTAACGATCGGGATATCGCGTATCGCGTATCGTGATTCCCGTTGCAATGTTTTGGAGTTTCAATTCACAAAACCCTGATACATGATATACGTGTAGATCCAACGACCCTCATGCTCGGATCAATGGCTCTACCCCTCCTAAGCTTTGAACCTCGAGAGAATATGACACTGTATCCCCCTTGCACCTCCGCAAGATCCAATGGCCCAAGGAGTATCGTGAATTCTCCTTGGATGATTCCTGCAAGTGACTAAGTGTTCCTCTCCACAGAACTCGTCCACCTGCACACAAACTTACGATGCCTTCTTAAATCTTCAAGGCCCAACTCCTCTGTGCTGTCCTTCAACAACTCAAAGGCCTATCCTTTCTGAGCTTTGGTATGAATCTGAGCCTTAGAAAAGACTCCTTGCACGCACTCCTTGTGGAAACCCTTCAACATGTCTAAGTGATGAAATCCCTTTGACTCTGCGCACTTCTGCAGTAGCAGTCTTTCAGCTGACGCTCAGGTTCAAAACCCTGAACTTTACTTGGCTTGCGTACTCCTTGCATGGCTCTTGTGCCTATCTGCACCTTTTGGATGAACGAGAACAAAAGCTATCTCTATCTGAACCTTATGTCAATGCACTCCTTGCAGACACTTCAACTACACTCCTTGCAGGAATTCTCTGGCTCAAATAGAGAAACAATTGAAACTCATTCCTTCTCTCTCTCAAATTCCAAACTCAACATAAAATCATATACACAACATATAAAAGAAAATGTATAGCTGGAAGCAAACACTCATGAGAATATCAACATTAATACACAGAGAACAACACAAAACCATGGATTTAAATCAAAGCTTTCTATTAATTCAAATGTCTGTACATGGGTGTTTTCAAACAACTCTCTGCGTGCTCTTGTTCTTCCTGGATTCAATAATAATTACAAATGCATAATGAGGGTGTTTATATCTCGTTTCCCTCTTGCGCTCTACAACTGTCTAGTCTAGAATTAAATTCTATCTACTCTACATTAACTATCTTTAAATGTCGTCTATCTACTAAGGACGAGAACAATCCGCTCAAGGTCCATTTACAATATACAAGCGTGCTTCATTAAATTTGCATATTAATGTTTGCACAACAATTTTCAAGGCGTTTTCAAAATTCGTGTTGGCTTGTCCAGTTGTCTTCCGCTTCCACGCTGGATCGCTTGATGAGTTGGTGATGCTCCTGCATCAACAAGCAAAGGAACTCACATAGAAGTTTCAGGCTCTCACAAGAGCTATTGAAGAAGCGCACAAAGGTTAGGTGGCTCGGGATGAGCCACATGTCAGTGTTGGGGGCATGTTGGATGCATGTCGAGTCAGGAAGAAAGGATATTTTTAGAGGAGAAGCATGCAAGGAGGAAAGGACAGTTGGAAGGAAAAGAAACATGTCTAAGAGAATCAGGCGAGGCACACATGCAAGGAAGACCTAATGACACTAGGGTTAGGGTTTTTGTAATGTATTGTAATGGCTAGTGAGCCAAGGATATAAATAAGTAGTACTTAGGAGAGAGAGGGGGGGGGGAATATACAAAAATATAGAAAGGAAGAGAGAGTTGCAAGTACTGTAAGAGTTATTAAGATGGTGATCTAGATGAGTAGTGAGTGACATGATCCCGAGGGTTAGATCACATGTTGAGGAGACTGATGCAATCTAGTCTGCCTCGCAGGGATCAAGGAGCTTGTGGAAAAGGGTGAGACCTAAGATTGTAAACACACGCGATGTGATATATTTCTGAAACATAATAAAATCTTGAGAGCCAGATATTTGTGGACATATCCCAGGAGGGGGTGAACCACGATAACATTGTGTTATGTGAATGAACGTATGCATATTTATGTCTGATTAATTGATGAATGTTAGATGAATGAAGTAACTAGGTATATTTTGTATTCCATATACATGAATAGAATGAATTCTATAATTATATTTTAGAGTGAATGAATAAATATTATAAATCACAACCGCAGATATCCACTTATTCCCAGGTTGCAAACACATGCTTATTGTAGGCACCCATAGAGCTATCTCAAGTGAGACTATGCAGTACACTCGGTGTGCTTTGTTTCCTTCTGGTTTAACAGAGGGGCCAATAGTTTAAAGGGATTTTGTTGGGAAGCTTATCAAATATGAACCAGGGTCAATCTAGGATGGTAAGGTAGAATCAGAATAAACCATAAAGGATCCTCAAGACCAATAGAAGAGAACAAAGCCAACAACCTAGCTCATTCATTCTTTGATACCATGAAAAATTATGCTCAAACATGGTTATGATACCAAATCTATAATATGTATTACATATGATACAATCATGTATGCCAAATGATATGAAATATCATGAATAAATTATGCATAACACATAATAACAATCATAAATATAAATGTGCACAACAACAAAAATTAAGAACATAAATACACATAATAAACAACATATATAGAACATAACAAGAACACTTATCTTTTTATAAAATTCCACCAACTAGATGTGGAGATTAGATGTTCCACCTGGCCATAGAAATTTCTATTCTGGTCTCAAAACAATAGGTCACTCTTGAGCTAGGGATATGAATCCACCAAGGTAAATGATACCTAAGCCAACTAGGTCTCATAAAAACACAAATGGTGTCTATTCCAAGGCACCAAAATCCTATAGCAATTCCATCAAGTAGTCTCTCATTCCCATCAAATTTCACAATTGTAGTATTTGAGATATAAAATAGTATGCACAACATAAATATTTTAGCTAGAAATGACAAAGAATCACTGATATAATAAGAACAATACCAGAATAATACCATAATAACACCAGAAAGAGAACTTTGATTACTGATAGCAATGTGCACTTGCCTCTTCAAGGGGGAAACCTCTAACAGAGAATAACTCTATTACAATAATATCCAAGACAAGATTTCTCATACCCTCTACTTCTATTTATATTCCATCTATCCAAAAGAACAATCTAGAGGAAGATTCTTCTAGAAGTAGAAGCTTCTATTAGGTCATCTTACATTTGACTTCTTATTCGTTATTTATNAAGATGAGGGAATTGTTGTAGAATGGTGGTCGACTCCTAGGTGGCATCTTCTGGAGGTGTATCTTTCCATTGGAATAACACTTCCTAGATGGTGTGCTGATGGAGACAACACTCTCTCTGGGCCAAGACTGCTTGTGGTTGCAACCATATGGAACCTTCTTCATCCAACTTAAGGAGATTAGTTTGAGTTTGGCACTTTGTTCCAATCACCTTATTTAATAACATGAAAAATAGGATGGAGCTTCAACTGACTGGGTAGAGCTAACTGATAGGCCATCGATCCCACACACTTGAGCACTGTATAAGGACCATAAAATTTGGGTGTAAGTTTATGACAGTGTTGATATTTGAGTTAAGTTTTCTTATAAGTTTGTAGTCGAAGAAATACCTGGTCCCCTTCAACAAAATGGCATTCAAAACGACCTTTATCTGCTTGTTTCTTCATGTGATTCTGAGCCATGACCAAATTGTCTTTGAGGGAATGTAGAATATCCTCATGAACGGTAATATTTTTGTAAACCTCCTAAACCTTCAAGACCCCTGACATATAGGAGAGAACTGATGGGGGATTTTGGACATAGACTGCTTCAAAAGGAGTCATGCAAGTAGTTGTACGGTAAGATGTGTTGTACCACCATTCAACTAGGGGTAACCATTCAGCCCACTAATTTTGTTGCTCAGATGCAAAACACCTCAAATATGTTTCCAAACACTCATTAACAACTTTAGTCTGGCCATCCATCTGGGGGTTATAGGCATTGTTGAGATGCAATTGGGTGCCATGTAGCTTGAACAATTCTTGCCAAAAATTGTTGGTGAAAGTGGGTTCTCTGTCAGAGACAATAGAATTAGTCATGCCATGAAGCTTGAAGATATTATCCATGAATATTTGAGCCACTGTGGAAGCTATGAATGGGTTTTGAAGAGCACAAAAATGAGCATATTTGGTGAGATGATCTACTACCACCATGATGAATGACTTATTTCCCGATTTAGGTAAGCCCACAATGAAATCCACAGAAATATCTCACCAAATAGCACGGGGAATCGGAAGCGATTGGAGTGTGCCTGGAGCTTTGACAGTTTCTCCCTTGTTGCGTTGAAAAACCTCACATTCAACCACAAAGGTGCAGACATCTTGTTTCATACCCTCCGGAAAAAAAAAACGTTTGACCCATTCATAGGTTTTGGTAAACCTGGAATGATCGAATGTGGGGGAGGCATGAAGGTCAAAAAGAACTCTGGATTTAATTTGGGATTTCTTTCATAAATACAAATGATCTTTGTAGTGAAGCTCTTCATTATTCCAAGAGTACCCTAGAGAAACTGAAGAATTGTGTTGCAATTGGTGGAGCAAGCTAGAAAGTTTGGGGTCTTGCAACCATTCCTGACGAACAACTTGTAGCCAATCTGGTACAATGAAGGAGAGGGAGAAAAGGGACCCATCTTCTTCATATTTCCAAGAAAGAGCATCGACCACTACATTTTCCTTGTACTTCTTTTGAATGATATCATAATCATAGACAAATATCTTGGTCACCCATTTTTGTTGCGCTAATGATGGAATTCATTGTTCCAGGAAATACTTGAGGCTCCAATGATCAATTTAGATTTGGAATCATTGACCCAATAAATAAGGATGCCAGATATCCACAACATACAAAATAGCTAACATTTCCTTTTCATAAATGGATTGGCCCAAATTTCGATCTAAAATTTGTTTTCTAGTGAAGGCCGAGGGCCTACCATCTTGCATGAGGATGACTATAGTTCCTTTCCTAGAAGCATCACATTCCAATACAAATGTCTTTGTGAAATGTGGGAGGGCTAGGACAGGGGTCAAGCACATAACATATTTTAAGGCTTGGAAGGCATGATCCACAACTGAAGTTCAAGTGAAAGAATTCTTTTTAAGTAGGGAAGTGAGAAGAGTTGCAATCTTTCCATAATTCCAAACAAACTTCATATAATAGCCCGTTAAACCTAGAAAACCACGCAAGCTCTTAAGAGTTTTAGGGCAAGGTCAATATTGCATAGATTCAATTTTATTAGGATCCACTCGGACACCATCCTTGTCAAAAATATGACTCAAGTATTCCACTTCTGAGGATCCAAAGGCACATTTAGATTGTTTGAGGAAAAGTTGATGTTTAGAGAGTAGATGGAGAACTTGATTCACATGGGAGAGGTGGGATGGCCAATTTTTACTATAGATGATAATATCATCAAAGAAAACTAAGACAAAATGATGGAGAAAAGGATGAAAGACATTATTCATAAGACTTTGGAAAGTGGAAGGAGAATTACATAATCCAAAGGGCATTACCAAGAATTCATAATGACCCTCATGAGTGAGAAATACAGTCTTGGGAATGTATTATGATTTCATATGGATTTGGTGGTAGCTAGAACGTAGATCCAATTTGGTGAAGTAATGGGCACCATTCAATTCATCCAAGAGGTCATCAATGATAGGAATGAGGAATTTGTCTTTGATTGTTAGTTTGTTGAGGGCGCAGAAATTAGGACACATGCGCCAAGTACATTATTTCTTGAGTACCATGACCACAGAGGAATAATAGGGGCTGGTACTAGGATGGATAACAACGACTTCTAGTAATTCATGAACAATTTTCTCAATTTCATTCTTTTGGGAAAAGGGATGATGATAAGGCCAAACATTGGGAGGAATAATGCCTGGGATGAGAGGGATGGAATGATCATGGACTCCAAGGGAAGGGGAAAGTTCTTGGGGGGTGGTAAAAACAACATGGTGGCGGGAGAGGATAGATTGGAGGTCAGGATGCACAGAAGGTGTCTCAACACATGAATGGAGTGGATTTGGGATATAATTACTGAATGACATTTTTTGAGGATCTTTTTCATGTGATGGGAACTGATGATCTTAGGGGAAACTACGATGATGCCTTGGAACTTACACTATTGTACCTCATGTTGGAATTGCATGGTTAAGTTCTTAAAATCCATGATAATGGGGCCTAGAGTGCATAACCATTCGAAACCAGGAACAATGTCACAACCACCCATGTCTATAACAAACATATGGTATTTTAGGTGATACTGACCAATTTGGAGTCACGCATTTTCACATCGTCTCCCACATTTCCTGGAACCACCATTGGCAATCATGATTTGAAAATTATCGATGACATAGATGTAACAATTGACTTCTTGGGAAATGCAACGATGAATAAAGTTATGGGTGCTACCATTGTCCAAAAGGAGGAGGAATTTCCTATTTTTGATGTAACCAATTAATTTGAGAGTCTGGGGAGCAAAGAAGCTAGTGAGGGAATTAAGTGAAATCACTGGGTCAATGTCTGGTGGGTTAGAGGGTGGGGTGAAGTTATAAGGTGGTGGTAGTTCCTCCACGGGTGGAACAACAACATATTCTTCAGAAATATCCTCAGTCACAGCCATAAAAAGCTTTTGTTCCTTACACTTGTGCCCGAGAAAATATTTGTCATCACAATTATAACAAAGACCCTTGAGTTGACTTTCAACCATTTCAGCCCTGGTTAATTTATGGATCTTGAGGGGAGGTGGAGGGGGGGGGCAATTGGTGGGTTTATGGAGAGGAGGAAAGGAGGGTTTGTGGATTTGGGAGGACACAATCTGTTGGGATTCCTTGGATCGTTGAGTAGCTTCCAACCAAGTCTATGGGCGTGCCATGATGACATGGGCAGAAGTTTCATATTTGAGGCCACTGATAAAGAATTCTCTAAAGAAATCATCTGACATGCCCTTCATTCTAAAATCCAAGTGATAAAATGTGGCAGTAAAGTCTTCCACTGTCCTAGACTGCTTTAACTTGGTCAAATGACCTAAATGGTGGGGGTCAGAGTCAAAGAGGTCATAAAGTTTGGCCACAAATTATGTCCAAGCAAGATACCCTTGGTGTGATTTTTTCCTCCATTGCCACCATTGCCATCGTTCCAGATCCAGATGTAGGACACCATAATGAAGCTTGTCTAAATCATCAGTAATTCCATGCAAAGAGAAATAATGTTCCATTTGGGTGACCCATCCTGTAGGATCTAATCCATCAAATTTGGTCACCTCAATTCTAGGAGGGTGGAGGTTTCGGGAAAAGTGGGTAGTATGAGGGCATTGGTAATGGGAAGATTCATGGTCATCCTGATAAGGTGGGTGTTCAAAAGAGGAGGGATTCTGGGAACAACCCAGGAATTATTCTTTGAGATATTTGATGTAGGAACATTGTTCATGGAGGTCTTTCATGTGGGAACATTGGTCTTTGAGGATATCAATAGTTGAATTGATGTATCTAATAATGACACTGATATGCTTGATGTCTTCCTTGTGTTGGTGGTTGTCAACAATCAAGGCATTGAGTTCTTGGGCTTGTGTGGTATTCATTTGGACAAAGGAGTAGGAAAATGGTATAGGGGAAACAAAATGGGTCTAGAGGGGTGGGTGTGACCACAGAGAAAAAAGAGTGTAAAATGATAGGTACCACTATGATCAGGGTGAAAAGGGGGATCCAAAGGGATATGATCCAAATAAGGGTGTCAAATATGGGTCGGGTCCATAAAAAAATTATGTTAAAAATGATAGATATCATTGGAATCAGGGCGAAGAAAGGAACCCAGTGGGATAGGTCCCAAATAAGTGTGTCGACGGGACCAATATACTCTTCTTTTTTACTCCTGTGGAGTTATACTCTTGCCTGAATAATACTGCAGTGACGAAATGCCCAAATGATTAACAGGAAGAAATGTGTAGTAATTTTGCAACAAGAATGTAGAAGGCACAATTGCACGGCAATAGGTCTTATTTGTTCTGGGATTTTTTGTTTCTGTCCCCAAGGGTATGATATTCAGGGTTTCTACAGATAAGGGATTTCCCTATGCTATATCTCTCTAATATACGTGTGGGATCCAATAGTATTACTAGACCCAATATCTCAGGGCACCAACTAAGGAGGCTAGACTGTGCCCTTAGTTGTACTATCCGACTAACGAGGTACTAGAGAGTATATTCCTGAGTGTTGTTCTCGGTGGCACTATAGCAGTCAGGTGATCAATCGGTTTATCTATCGAGGGCTTCAGGAGATCTAGGCCGATACGTATACAGGTGTTGTCTGCTGCTCTACCACTTGAAGGGGTACCAACATGGGTTACAAGGGTGGCCAACATATGTGCTCTTAGGTACCAGTTGTATTTACTACATGTATGACTTCTCGACTGTGGGTTTATGCACATAGTGACATATCTCTGTAGCTTTAAGACATCATAATACATCTCTACCTTGAAAAAAAAATTAACCCACAATTTTATGCCAAGGAAGGTGCTATGATACCACTTGTAGTATTCCATATCTAAAATAGTATGCAGAACATAAATATTTTATCTAGAAATGATAGAGAAGCAATGATGTAATCATAACAATACCAGAATAATACTAGAATAACACTAGAAAGAGCACTTTGATTATTGATAGTAATGTTCACTTACCTCTTCGAGGGGTAAACCTCCAGCAGAGAAGAGATCTATTACAATAATATCCAAGATAAGATTTCTCATACCCTCTACTTCTATTTATACTCTATCTATCCAAAAGAACAATCTAGAGGAAGATCCTTCTAGAAGCAGAAGCTTCTATTGGGTCTTCTTACATTTGACTTATTCTTCCTTATTGCTAGGCCTTATTAATATTGGCATTTATTACATGGAATTATATTATTATACCTACTTGAGTGGTTAGGGATGTTAGGTCCCTAACAAAAAATCAAGGAAGTGTACCCCCTTCTCTGCACTGTAGTCCCTCATGTTATCCCACTTCACTTATAGGGCTCTAGCAAAAGCTGACTAGGAAGTCTCAGAGTTGTGGCTCCAAGAAATCTAGATGTAATAATGGAGTCTCTAGTCACCCTCCAGGCCTCACACATTGGGAAATCCTATCATTACAATTCTTCCTATAGGAATCCAACCTTCCCCATGGAAACTCAAGGACAATTTTCAACAAAATACCACCTAGGATCACAAGGTTTCACTAAGCAATAGGGTATTTATCTCTCTTTTCTCAAACTCAACATACCATAGAAAGAATGATATCCCAAACGGGTAGAATGGTGGATTTCTCACTAAGCCCAAATTTTATATATGCATGCTCTCTTTTTGACAAGTCGTAGACAAAGAAATAATCTCCCAACACTTGGGAACTCATCCCATTATTTTATAACTTAGGACAAAAATCATGAAATAAGACATAGGACTTAGGAATATAATATTATTTTCCTTGGCATAACCCCTTTTCTTTAATCCCTTAGTTACCTTTCCCTCTCGCAGAGTCCTAGACCACCATACTCTTTTGTCTGACTTGGTCTGCAACTATGCTATATTTATTAATGTATGTGAGTGTGATTACAATGTACAATGCTAGGCTCATTGGAATTTTAACATATAGGCTCTCTGGCATAATATCACACAAGCACTTCAACCTAAAATATAATTACACAGGAACCCTGGCCCAAACATACTAGCTTTCAAACCTAAAATATAATATGTACACATACACATACAATTAAGGACCCACAACCGGGACATTATAGTCATGAGGAGGCATAACCATTTTGGAGCCCCTTTGGTTCTCTGTTTAAACATATCATTGATTCACTTTGCAATGATTGTAAACCCATGCAATGTTTTGTTGTGGCATGCTATTGTAAGCCCCATAGAGGCATTTTAAATCGATATAATATTATGTTATGAAATAATGATGATTCTCGTTGTCCATTTTAGGTGATATGCACCTAAAAACAACACTCGAACATATTATATGGCATGCAAATGAGATAATTCACTTTGATCATGAAACTTAATAAATCCATTAAAAAGGGGATAAGAATAAGATTTAGTTTTATGGGTACCCTAAAAACTTAGGCATGCCATCCTTAGTTTCAAATAATTCATATATACCCCCTCACATGTTTTAAAGAGATATCCTTTCTCTCTCTAGCGGAGGTTCTCTTCTTTTTTATCATATTTGAATACTCTTTATAGAAGCATGTGAAGTTAGAGATGTTGGATTGAATTCCAGAGATACCTTCAAGGGGGGGTCATTGTAAATTTGGCCAATTTTGTTTTACCTCATCTTTCCCAAGAACATATTAAGGGGGGATGTTGGGGATAATATTTACATGATCAAATTTCAACTTCTAGAAAATATAATTGGTGGCATTACTCAAGAATCATTAATGCAAGGAGATGATACATGTAATTTTTACTCTCATAGTAGGAAACAAATTGAATCGTTCTTATGTCAAGAGGAAAGTGAATGACATTATTACTCTTCCAATAGGACTATTACTATGTCAAAAGAAAAGTGACCCCATAAAATTGTGGAACAACTTCAAGGAGTTGTTCAAATGCTAATAATACCTCCCTAATTGACAATCTTGGAAATAGAGTTATGCACTCTCTAGCTTGGTTACTTCGATAGAGTGGAAGAATATGTGTCTTTATTATCTAGAATTCAAGTTGACATCAAGGCCATAAGAAGAGGAAATTTTTTTCACCTCGATGAATAGAGGACAAAATGATCCCTAGACAACAAATCAAACATTTCTAACCTCTGTGACAAGAGGATAAAACTATATCCTCAAGGGATAGAAGAAAAAATATTCCATGGCTGAAAAATCAAATGATGCTAATGTCCATGACAAGAGGATAAGCGTATATCACATATATTATGCTTTCTTCTTATTCCCTTCATATTCTAGATTCCCCTTCTTATCATGGGAATTTCCATTGTTCCCGTCAAGAGGTTGGTCTCTTCTTTCTATGGTAAATGACCCTTGAGGAGTTGCAATGATACTCTTGAATCCTTGCAACAAACATTTTGTTGGAGGGTTGAATTTCTCCTTCCCCCGCCCCCCTTTTTCTACTTGTTGGGATTGCTTCTCATTCCCCTTTGTCTACTTGGAGTCATGAAACCCCTCCGCTTGTGAGATTTGAAACCCAACATGGACACAAGTGAATCTGATTTTAGGTTTTATGTTTCAACCCTCACAATCCATAATTCTATATATACCTAGGTACCAAATAAGGTCACCCCAAACTCCCTTACCTTCTTTGTCAAGTGGTCCATAACAGTTCTCTACGGAATAGGTGATGTGTGAATACCTTGATTATCGAGGGTGATAGCTAGTGATCTCATATTCCCTCTATGAGGAAGGAAAAATTTGAGAATAGTTATCTACAAAGTTGGTTTAAGAATAGTAGGTGAGGTTGGTTTGGGAGCCTTTCTTAAGTAAGATTATTCCTTTCACTATCTCGTTTTTTTCATGTTTGACTTTTTTTAAGCCAATTGTTGTTGAGGATCTGAATCGTGAAGAATATCTTACACGTGTTTACGAGATTAAAGGTATATTGCTTAGTTATATGTAAAACAAAAACATAATAATAAAAACAAATAATAAAAATGAAGATGAAGTCATAAACAAGAAATAAGAGGATGAGGATTATGATGCATGTTATACTGTTTGTCAAAATGATTACAATGACTATTGTATCTCTCATTCATATTTGATTTAATATCACCAACTAGTGTACTTGTTTATAATACATTGTTACACATGATGATGTTGTGCTTTGTGCATCTTGTATGTTTATCATTTATTATTTTCATTGCTCTTTTATGTGTGTTATTTTCTTTTTCATGTTGTTAATGTTGATCCTAAAATAATAAACTAGTTGTTATCTATGTTAGTTACAAAAAACAAATATTTGAACTATCAATGATATTTTAATAATATAAATAAATTATTATATTATATATAGCTGATTAAAAATGTTATATACAAAAAGGGTGTATGTTTTCTATGAGAATTTGGTTTCATAAAAAAAAAATACACAATATAAATAGATACAAAGATTTTATACTTGGTAGGAATTGTACTAATTTTATATTATTTTTCTCATGTAGGTTTCACTTTTGGTTTTTAGATCGATTTGAAATTTCAATTATGGAATATTCAATGATATGTCAAACATAGACCATTGGAAGAAAACATCAAGACAAAGGGATGTATTATGATACTTTCAAAAAACTCAATTAAATAATTCACATTCTCTTCATGCTTTGATCCCTTTTGAGCAACCTATCACTAAGAGAGATGTCAACTCTTGTGAGAATGCATCTAATATCCATATAATGTATGAGAGAGTAGGTTCCTCTAGTAATCAAAGCGAGATAAATGCATTTTCACCAGAAATTGGCAATAAAATTGTTGAAGGTTTTTCATTGGAAGATGATACAATCCATTCATAGAAAATAAGAAAAGGTTGATAGAACATATGGAGACTATTCCAACCAGAATGGGTCTCATAATTTCTATTTATTGAACCAATACCTTCAAACATTGAGAAAGAGAAATCATAAGAAATTATATGTATTATATGTCGATGGAAACTTGGCAAGGCAGTGAAATTGTAGATGAAGTTAGATACAATAGAGAAGCATGCAAGAAAGGTGTATGATAAGAAAATTTTAAATGGAGAGGATAAATCTATTATAAGATGGAAATATTATGAGGAGTGTCAACATGTCAAATATGAATATGAATATAAGAAATATTTAATAAGTACATGAAAACTCAAGGTAAGTGGAGGAACCATCACATATCTATTTGGAAAGTTGATGGAAAGGAATTTGTTATCCAAGATGATGAAATTAAGAACTTTATTTCACATCTTATCTAGATGTTGTCCTATGACAGATTATTTAGATTACATGAAATATCTATCTTTTATTCAAGTGTTTAATTTTCCATCTTCTCATTGGTCTATAATGAGTGGTTAGGAATGGTAAAGATATCTAGCTCAAACACAAAAAGATGATATGGAAGATAAGATTGTGAATGCTAGGTTTTTGTCATTGTCTTTGGATGTGGTTATGGTTATTGATAATACTTCATTGATTTGCATGAGTATTTTTATGGTTAATAACCATATTAGGCATTCCTATCTATTTGGGATTCATAAAATGAGGGACAATTCTATAGCTTAAAATATTTATGAACTTGGTGTTAATAGTTTGAAGGATTTGGTGGTATGGATCATTTAATGATTGCAAAAAAAGTTGGCATGTATCAAAGAAGATTGAGCATCATTAATACAAGGACAAAGGAATGGCCTTTGTGTCAAACTGAAACCATATTCATTGTATTGTTCATAGGATGAATCTTTCATTTAAAATAATAAGAAATATTCCATTAGTTTCAAAAGTTGAAGATATTATACATAAGGCTTATGCATACTTTTGTTGTAGTCCCAAATGATTTTTAAAGTTTTGACAATTTGTTGACGGTGTTACAAACGGAAAAAAAAAAAAAAAGTTGATAAAATATGCTAATACAATATGGATATCATTGAATAAACTAGGTAAAAGACTATTTAGTGAGTACCAATCATTAGTAAGGGTGATGTATGAACATTGATTTAGTGTAGAGAAAGCTTAAGATATTCTCTTTAGACTAACTAATATAGAGACATTATTAACATTCATTGGAATTATTCCTATGCTATTCAAATGAATGTCCTCGTGGACATGTATCAAATTCATACAATGTATATTACATAATACAAAAATGCAATAAAATTAGCTATCCTCTCATTGAATTATTTGAATATGATTCCAAAGTCTTTTATAGGTCCATAGTTTACAAATTGGACTAAGATCATCAATATAGAAAATACTGATTTTTTTTTATATAATTTTGATGAAAAAGGGATACTATGAATGGAAATGTGTGGGTATATGGTTCCCTTTCATTATATTGGTAGGACATGAAAAATCATCAAAGGGTGCCCCTTGTCAAGATACCTATTTGACAGTAGTGTAATTTCAGTGAGACACAACTTGATATAACTTTAAAAATAACTAAGGATAAGAGGATGATTTCCTCGAGATGTGTATATGGTATACCATCACCATTGCAATGATCAACAATGTCAAACCACTTTAAAAGACAATTTTCTAGAAAAAAAAAAAAAAAATAGTGTGCCACTTTTGACAGAAGGCCTAGATACATGGAGAACAAATTCAAGGTACTTTAGATTCACCAAAATTGTTTCAACAAGCCCTATGCTTTTGTTGAAACAACGTGGAAGCAATTTTTTTTTTGGAGAATCCTCTAGACTATGGTGCAATAACAAGATTATGGATTATTTTAGGTTCTATTCAATATCTACAGGAAGACATATCAAAATATTTGAAATTAGTAGATTTACATCAAACCATGATTTTGGGATCAATGGAGGATGAGACATTTTTTAGCGCACTATCATTCTTGAAGTCAAAGTTGAGGAACAAGCTTGATAAACTTATGGATACATGTTTAAGATTATATGTAACA
>JASDQU011247964.1:0-10648 GCA_032191745.1 Picea mariana | reverse complement strand
TATTTTCTTTTTCATGTTGTTAATGTTGATCCTAAAATAATAAACTAGTTGTTATCTATGTTAGTTACAAAAAACAAATATTTGAACTATCAATGATATTTTAATAATATAAATAAATTATTATATTATATATAGCTGATTAAAAATGTTATATACAAAAAGGGTGTATGTTTTCTATGAGAATTTGGTTTCATAAAAAAAAAATACACAATATAAATAGATACAAAGATTTTATACTTGGTAGGAATTGTACTAATTTTATATTATTTTTCTCATGTAGGTTTCACTTTTGGTTTTTAGATCGATTTGAAATTTCAATTATGGAATATTCAATGATATGTCAAACATAGACCATTGGAAGAAAACATCAAGACAAAGGGATGTATTATGATACTTTCAAAAAACTCAATTAAATAATTCACATTCTCTTCATGCTTTGATCCCTTTTGAGCAACCTATCACTAAGAGAGATGTCAACTCTTGTGAGAATGCATCTAATATCCATATAATGTATGAGAGAGTAGGTTCCTCTAGTAATCAAAGCGAGATAAATGCATTTTCACCAGAAATTGGCAATAAAATTGTTGAAGGTTTTTCATTGGAAGATGATACAATCCATTCATAGAAAATAAGAAAAGGTTGATAGAACATATGGAGACTATTCCAACCAGAATGGGTCTCATAATTTCTATTTATTGAACCAATACCTTCAAACATTGAGAAAGAGAAATCATAAGAAATTATATGTATTATATGTCGATGGAAACTTGGCAAGGCAGTGAAATTGTAGATGAAGTTAGATACAATAGAGAAGCATGCAAGAAAGGTGTATGATAAGAAAATTTTAAATGGAGAGGATAAATCTATTATAAGATGGAAATATTATGAGGAGTGTCAACATGTCAAATATGAATATGAATATAAGAAATATTTAATAAGTACATGAAAACTCAAGGTAAGTGGAGGAACCATCACATATCTATTTGGAAAGTTGATGGAAAGGAATTTGTTATCCAAGATGATGAAATTAAGAACTTTATTTCACATCTTATCTAGATGTTGTCCTATGACAGATTATTTAGATTACATGAAATATCTATCTTTTATTCAAGTGTTTAATTTTCCATCTTCTCATTGGTCTATAATGAGTGGTTAGGAATGGTAAAGATATCTAGCTCAAACACAAAAAGATGATATGGAAGATAAGATTGTGAATGCTAGGTTTTTGTCATTGTCTTTGGATGTGGTTATGGTTATTGATAATACTTCATTGATTTGCATGAGTATTTTTATGGTTAATAACCATATTAGGCATTCCTATCTATTTGGGATTCATAAAATGAGGGACAATTCTATAGCTTAAAATATTTATGAACTTGGTGTTAATAGTTTGAAGGATTTGGTGGTATGGATCATTTAATGATTGCAAAAAAAGTTGGCATGTATCAAAGAAGATTGAGCATCATTAATACAAGGACAAAGGAATGGCCTTTGTGTCAAACTGAAACCATATTCATTGTATTGTTCATAGGATGAATCTTTCATTTAAAATAATAAGAAATATTCCATTAGTTTCAAAAGTTGAAGATATTATACATAAGGCTTATGCATACTTTTGTTGTAGTCCCAAATGATTTTTAAAGTTTTGACAATTTGTTGACGGTGTTACAAACGGAAAAAAAAAAAAAAAGTTGATAAAATATGCTAATACAATATGGATATCATTGAATAAACTAGGTAAAAGACTATTTAGTGAGTACCAATCATTAGTAAGGGTGATGTATGAACATTGATTTAGTGTAGAGAAAGCTTAAGATATTCTCTTTAGACTAACTAATATAGAGACATTATTAACATTCATTGGAATTATTCCTATGCTATTCAAATGAATGTCCTCGTGGACATGTATCAAATTCATACAATGTATATTACATAATACAAAAATGCAATAAAATTAGCTATCCTCTCATTGAATTATTTGAATATGATTCCAAAGTCTTTTATAGGTCCATAGTTTACAAATTGGACTAAGATCATCAATATAGAAAATACTGATTTTTTTTTATATAATTTTGATGAAAAAGGGATACTATGAATGGAAATGTGTGGGTATATGGTTCCCTTTCATTATATTGGTAGGACATGAAAAATCATCAAAGGGTGCCCCTTGTCAAGATACCTATTTGACAGTAGTGTAATTTCAGTGAGACACAACTTGATATAACTTTAAAAATAACTAAGGATAAGAGGATGATTTCCTCGAGATGTGTATATGGTATACCATCACCATTGCAATGATCAACAATGTCAAACCACTTTAAAAGACAATTTTCTAGAAAAAAAAAAAAAAAATAGTGTGCCACTTTTGACAGAAGGCCTAGATACATGGAGAACAAATTCAAGGTACTTTAGATTCACCAAAATTGTTTCAACAAGCCCTATGCTTTTGTTGAAACAACGTGGAAGCAATTTTTTTTTTGGAGAATCCTCTAGACTATGGTGCAATAACAAGATTATGGATTATTTTAGGTTCTATTCAATATCTACAGGAAGACATATCAAAATATTTGAAATTAGTAGATTTACATCAAACCATGATTTTGGGATCAATGGAGGATGAGACATTTTTTAGCGCACTATCATTCTTGAAGTCAAAGTTGAGGAACAAGCTTGATAAACTTATGGATACATGTTTAAGATTATATGTAACATAGTATGAGTTTAAAAAAATTTCATATAAAAGAGAACTATATCTTTAGTTATCAGATTTTGATAGAAGGGTGAGAAAACAATACAACAAGTTTATCTAATGAACTTGATATGAAACACAATTTTTTGGAGGCTCATAATGATAGTCCATCTAGATAAGAGCATGTTCAAAATGTAGAAAATGAGGACCAAGATGAGAACTATTGAATTGATATACCCCAAGATTCTATCTAATCCAATATACATGAGGGGACTATTATTTTGGTGTTCCATTGGCGGTGCAAGAAATAATGAATGGAATAACACAGATTCTATGATTCTTTTTATTTGTTTGAATTCATTGTTTCTCTATTTTTGGAGTACTTTGGAAATTCTTCATGGCAGCAAAATTAATATATATCAATTTGTATTTGCATTTTAGGTAACATTGAATCTACATTTCCTTGATGCAGGTTATTTAATATTGGCATTTTGATATTTAAATATTACATTGTTTCTCTTTTGTCTGTGATAAGAAATTAAGTTGGAATTTGATGAATTCATGACCTATCTCTTCACATAGATAGTTTTGTAGTATTAAAGGATAAATAGCTAATTTGAAAACACTTCTACTATGCAATAATGGGCTCATTCAAGTACATAAAATCGCCTTGATGTCTAGCTCTGATATCTTGGAAAATTTTAATGGTGTGTTTGTTGCTTATGTTTGGAGCATTTTGTTGAGTTTGGAAGTTTAGGCTTATTTTGGTTAAAGATTGTGCTAGTCCCTTGAATGCCTCTAATTCTCATTTGATTCTTAACCGAACCCTTTGTTGTAGATTGATTGGCTTCATCTAATTTCCATTGATCCAATGGTTTGGGTTAAAGTTAAAGAACTTTGTTGAGTACAAAAAACTTTTTTTCATATTTTATCATGTTTATTTGAGAAACATATGGTATTATGATTAATATATGGCTTTGGTTATGCTCTAGGATTTTGATGCATTTTCCACAATTATTATTGTTTTCTTTATTTATTTGATGATTCAAGGAAAGATTATTTCCTTTCACTATGTGTCATGAGTTAAGAATCTTCACTTTTTCGAATCTACTGTGCTTATTTTATATTTTCTTTGAAAACACTTATTGGTATTGGGAAAGGGAAATGATCTCTGCATAGCTAAGCAGAGAGAAAAAAATTTATATGCACTAGGTAATAGGTTTCCATGCATTCATCATAGGATACCAAAGACCTATTGGTATGAGACCAGCATTCCTTTAATGCAATTATATTTTGATGACAATACTAAAAGATAATTACTTGTATCCTCTAGGATTATATCTATATTCATAAATTCCTTAATGAATTTTATTCTTTGATCAAAGAATAATGTGAAACCTTAAGTGGTATTGGTTACTAACACACACTTGATTCTAGAGGATGTGAAGAATACCTTGAAAGAATATGATGAGGTGAATGTTTCTACATTTAATAAGTGAACATAAATGGAGATAAAATCTATGAATCAAGGTTAGATAAAGGAGATAATTAATATTAAGTGGACATTTTGTAAAGTCGAAAATGGTGTTATATTTATGTTTAATGTTTTGTGAGATAGCTTATTATCTTTATCTTATATAGATTATTCACTTTAATTGCATGTCATGTTGGAAAATGGGGAGATCCATGCTCAAAATATTCTAATGTGGATGCACTAAAATAATCCATTGAATGTTTTAAACATGTTTAGGCAGAGATTATTGAGTTTTCTATTCTAGGTAGTGCTTCAAACAAACAGTTTCTTTATAGCTATATTTTGTATTGAGGGGGATGGTTAGGTTCCATAAAATTTGTTAAATTTTATTGTATACCAAGTGTAGTAGGTTAAATGAGTTTCACACTTTGATTGGGTGATCAATTGTATATTGAATTGTTTTTGAAATCATCTCTACATTTTATCTCTAAGCAGGTTAGAAATTAGTAGCGTGCAAGTAGTTGTGATGATTAAAGTTAGCAAATTAGCTGGGATTTTTTTTACAAGGTGTTTTAGTGCAAGATTACATGGAAAATATGAAGTTAGTAAAATTATCTAGGAAATTTTATTAAGTCAAATTTCAACCGATTTGATATGTTTTTATGATAAGAGAATGTCATGTGTTTTGATCCTACTTTGAAAATTATTTTTATGTGTTATGAGTCTAAATTGAAAATGGATCTTGTGACTAGAATATAATATGAATGTTGATTTATTATGTGTTTTTATTGGATATATTACACAACCACCTAATATTTATTTTCCTAGGTTTATTAGTCTATATTGAGGGTGCCATTGGTCTAAGATATTCTCCCCTAGATGAGGGTACCACATCCTCTTTAGTCATTTCTCATTTGTACTTCAGTTAGAATAGTGGAGTCAAGTCTCACATGGAAACCTCGATATTATCACCAAGTGTTGCATGCTCACCTTGGGATCATCACTAGGAGGGCACACTCACTCTGGGATCATCACCAAGAGGACACACTTGAAATGCATGAGGGTAGGAGGGTGCACCTCATGTGCATGCATGGAATTCCCTCCACTCCACTTGTGTGAGCAAGTTAAATGATGATTGCATGGCCTATTAACTAGGAATATGTGGTAGATCACTCCTGTTTCTGTCACCATGTGTCCACATCTCTCTAGATCACTACTATGGTTCATTAGTTTATCCATGTAGAGTATATCAATTGTAATTTTGCATTCTCTCATTGTGTGGATTTTTGGTTAATACAATTCTTTCATTGTTTATCCAATTATTCTCTTAACTTTACAAGTTTGTTGTTCATTTCTTCTAGCTAGATTCTCCATGCAGGTTTCAACCCAATTTCACATGGTATCAAAGTCCATAGGGAAGAAGGAACACAAACAATCATTTGTAGGTATAGAATATTGAAGCAACTACAAAGAATGGAATTTTTTCTTTCAACATTTCTTACGCCATACAATATTGGAAGCCAAATATCCTACTTCTACTGAGAGGTAGAGGCTTATATTGAATAAACATGGCACCAGAAACTGAACCCACATCTACAATCGATAAAACTGAATAATTCAACCTCATGGATGAGGCCTTCAGTCTCCTTTACATGTCCATCTCTCTCGAATTATTTTTTCATGTTGAATCTTCCTCTACTCCTAACGAGGTTTGGATTACTCTAGAAGGTCTCTTTGGAAAACATGATGAGATGCATGGCCACATGCTCGAGTATGAGTTAAACTCATTAGATCCAAGCATTTTTTGGAATATCCAGGACTATAGAAATTTCAATACAAGTTATGTATTGCATGGATTCTCCTAATCTAACAATTATATGCCACTGTTAAATACAAAATCGCTTCTACAAATATTCTTGCAGAATTTAAAACATGATCGCCAATTGAAATATCAAGAAGAAAGATCAATCGCACATAACACAGATGTTTTAGTGGGAAAACATAAATATAAAACCCCACTATCATATATTATGTATATCATGGATCATGAAACAATCTCATACAAAACTCTAATCCAAGAGCTCTTAGTACAATAAATATCATCTCACACTGTCATACAAAAATCAACAAATACATGAGCCAATTCTCTGCCTCCAGACAGCCTGCCTCCTTTGTGCAATCCCTGTTGATGGAAATCCCTGCAATGAATTCGAATTCCTCTTGCCTAGGATGTGCATTGCTCATGGGCACATCCATTGTGTGTGTGATTGCATGAGTGCACTTCACTCAAATCACAACTGATAGCCAAATTGTCCCTTTCACCTGTTATCTCAACTGGGTCTCCACTGGATCTGGCATGCATGTAGTTAACAGTGGTAAATCTTTAGTTGCGTGTGATTTCACTGATTGTGAATTAATTAATAATTAATTCACTGATCTCTAACTAGTGTAAGTTCAGTTACAACTAGTACAACTGAGCTTAACTCACTTAATTGAGTTAAACTACTTTACAACTCACATAACTACACTTATAAATCTGTTACAACTTCAAGTCACTTAGTTACAACTAATTCAACTTCCATGTCCCACAAGTCAACCTTTGAACTCGAATTTCCTATAGCTAACTTATTTTCCATTTCAGTTAACTATTTAAAGTAATTATGAGATAATAGAATTAATATTTATTGTCCAATTTATTTAAGGGAAAAATAAATTAGACACACATTTCTTGTTGACTTTTCAACAAGGACTTCTTCATGAAGTTCAAATCCTTACTGCTTCAGCTAAAAGGATGATGGATCAATAAATCAAAGCAAGAAAAATAGTTGATTCTTTCTATTTTATCAAATTTGGGTCCATAATACGTTGTCTTTGTCTCCACATTTCATATAGTAAGGATTACATCAGGTGCAACTTGGACAATTCTCACATTGGACGTATTCACTGAGTCCTTGATGCATGAGCAAGACAATATCATCAATATGGGAACAATCAAGAGCTCCAAATTGCATGCACTTGTTGTGCATGAGAGCAACAAATACAACTCAAAATCCAAATAGAAAGGAAAGAGAAAGAAGGAGTTAGATCCAAGAAAGGGAGGCAAATTCAAACCTTCCGATGAATCTTCCAACTCTAAAGCAGGAAAGGGAAAGAAAGGGAAATAAAAGTACATTTATTGCAAGAATGGTTACCATCTTGAATCCTCTTGCATGAAGAAAACCATTGACCTTATGACACAAACACTCTAGCAGAAAAATCTTGGGGACTGCATTCTTGAAAATGACAAGAAGAAAGTGGGAGAAAAAACACCAGAAACTCGAGGTAATGTGTATGATTTAATTGCAATTAATTATTCTCCATATCCATGTATCATTGATTTAGGAGTATCACACCGCATGGCATCCACAAAATATGTCCTTTCATCTCTAAAAACATGCGTGGGTCCTCCCATCATCATGGGAGATGGCTCTCCAATAGAAGTCTCTGGACAAGGGAGAGTGGCTCTTGGAAATGGAAGTTTTGAGAATGTCTTGCACATTTAGAAACTCTCTGTAAATCTACTCTCTTTGTACCAAATCACACATATAGGAACAAAGAAAAGGGTGGAATTCACACCGGATTCTGTGACAATATTTTACATGGAAGACAACTCCAAAATTGTTGTAGGTGAGGTAGATCATAAATCTAGATTGTACACATTCTCTAACTTTGTTGCTAAATAAGATTCTACATTGCTACTAAATCATGCCAATGATAATAGTAATATCATCACAAAATAAAAGATTATGATACTAACTCATGATAATGATGACAAACACAATATTTCTTTGTTTTAAATTAAATTTGAGATTCTATATTTGACATATTTCAGATGCACATATATTTCAGACAGTTGGCTTAGCTTGATGGATAGTTGGTATGGATTGTTGGTTGTAATTGATGCCAAATATTGGAGAGTGATATTGTAGATTGATGTCAACCCTTTGAGAAAGTCCGGTAGAAAATTACGGTAGCACAAAGGTTTGGGTAATGGACCCAAGTTTGTTTGATGTAAAGATGACCCATTATTGTCTTGTCATATCTGATAATAAGTACAAATGGATGAACTCCAAAGTGGTCCCCTTATGGTGAAATCCCTCACGGGAAGACACTTTGCGGATTGATTTATCCTAGAAGTATGGTTAGAGAAGCCATGCTTAATTGTGAAATAATGAGATGAAGGTCAGTGAATTCGTCAGTGAAACTATCCTATATGGATAGTTCCTATCATTCCATTTTCGGTGGTATGTGGAACGTCACATAACTCCTCACGGTTAGAGAGTTATGGCCATGAGAAGTTGGAGAACCCAGGTTTGGGTAATGGACCCAAGTTTGTTTGATGGATAATGGTACAAGTTTTGATATATTTGCAGGTAATACTATTCTATATGGATAGTACATGTCATTCAATTTCTGTTCGTATGTGGAACGTCAAATAACTCCTACGGTTTGAGAGTTATGGCCTTACGAAGTTGGAGGACCCTCATTTGTCATCTAAAAGCCCCAAAAGGTCAAAGTAGTCAAAGTCGTTTAAGAGATTTTAGAAGGTAAATAATAAAGTGAAGTGATGAGTGTACTATAATTCAAAGTGAATACAAAATAAATTATTTAAATAACAAATTTAATGGATAAATTAGAAGTGGGTTAACCCTAAAATAAGGAAAGTGGGCAAAGTGACCTAGAAGATGTTTTTAAGGAAGCTACTTGGAGAGTATAAATAAGAGGCAAGTCTCTCTCATTATAGAACACACTTGAGAATATTTAATATCTATAGGTGTCTTAGGTAACCAAAGTATATCTAAGACAAATTTCTGAGGGAAGGTGAAGAAAAGAAGGCCAGAATTGAAGGAAGGATTGATGCTTTCTAAGGTATGTTATTTACATGTCATCTCACCATTTTCGCAATAATTTTTTTTCTAGAATTATATAGACCGTTAAATTGTTATTCCATTGAGTAAACATATCCAAGTATCTGTGGTAAAAAATTCATCTTGTGGGTCGTTGTATTTTTGGAGTTACACTCCATGGAAAATAGGGTTTGTGGCTAGTTCTGAAACTAGTCTAAAAAATGGTGTTTGAGGTAAAAACGTCATAAATTATTCATAACAGATCCAAATTCAGTAATACCAAATGTGTTGGTTATATTACAGCCTTTAGTATACTGTGTAACATTTTTCAATAGATTCAACAAATATTTTGTGCGGGTCACACTCTACAAGGTCGCTCTCTAGAATAAGCCAAAATTCAGCAAGGTATGCCATTTTTTCTATAACTCCTTTTTTGAGAGGTTCCAAGTAGTGACACCTGGGGGAATTGCATAAAACACACTGATGAACATTGTATATCAGTTTCATATCTTTATTCATTACAGGTACAAAATTATGATTATTTAAAGTTAGGGTTGTTGACTAATCCAAAACTAGTCATGTGAGACTAAAGAAACGTTTGATGAAAATGCTAGTCTCTTGTTGTTAAAGTTAAGGAAGGTTTGCAAGTATGTGATCATATACACCAGGTCTATTACAAAGTTACAAATCATATTTGGATGATGAAATTGATGAGGACATTTGGTTGAGGTACATGTCGGGTATATGGTTGAGACAAGTAGTTGATGAGTTGGCACATACATGAGGTGTATAGCTGATGATGTTGGTACATATTGATGAGTCATAGTTGATGAGTAGTTGATACATGATTGGTACACNTGGATGATGTAGCATACTTGTATTATTAGAAGCACATATTGATCTTGGTGACAATTATGAGTTGTTGTGTTATACATGGTTGATGCACATATTTGAGAGTTGTCTTGGTGATTGATATTGGTGATTAGATCTGATTTGATTGATAACATTGATGAGAGAGGTTGTTGTGATAGGTTGTTTGGACAAGTTGTTGTGATAGGTTGTTGTGACAGGTTATTTGTACAGGTTTGGTGCATGGTTGATGCACTTGTTCATTGTACAGGTTGAGCTACAAGTTGGTGCATGGTTGATGCACTTGTTTATGGTACAGGTTGATTATAGGTTGTTTGGTACAGGTTGGTGCATGGTTTATGCACTTGTTTATGGTACAAGTTGATTATAGGTTGTTTGGTACAGGTTGGTGCATGGTTGATGCACTTGTTTATGGTACAGGTTGATTACAGGTTGTTGGCATAGGGGCAGACTCAGGGTTCATCTCCACACTCAGCACTTCTCCCTCACACAACAATAATCTCTCACAACAACAATACCACTAGATCGAAAAAAATATCATACCAGCCCAAACTAGGTCCTCATGACCTTTATTTATACATTACAATAGCTCACTGACATCCTTAAGCTGAAACCTAGGTGTCCAAAACCCTAGATACCAAAACCCTAGATGTCTAAGACCCTAGGTCAACTTGACCCATATTTTCAGGGCTTCGCCAGCCTGCCTTTCCTTCCTTCTCACGCGATGCT
>JASDQU011247963.1:7881-30499 GCA_032191745.1 Picea mariana | reverse complement strand
TAAAAAAAATTGTTGATTGTACAGTCCGTACAGATGACGTGGCAGGGTCGTACAACTGACGTGGAAGATGATGTGTCAGTGATGATGTGGCAAGTGTTGATTGGGAAAAGCTGACGTGGCAAGCATTTGAATTGGCAGGACACATGGGTGAATGGAATTGAGACATGTGGCATTTTTTAAGCCAATTGAATGGTGCCACATGGCCTAGGCGTGGGCTACCACATGGCACCTTGGTCATGGTGTTTAAAATTATTTTGGAGTCTGTGGGGATTGAACCCCAGACCTCCCACACTATGCAAACTCTTGGCAAAGGTTGGGCTGCCAACGCACCACGTAATGGTTCTTATTATATATATGTTTGGATATATATTTAAAATTGTATATACCAAAGGTTAGCGCGGGGTCTGGGCTAGGGCTTAGCCCCAGCCCCTGGTTTTATACGCCTCCCATGTAACCACTCCACAGAGTTTGTGCGGGAGTCAAAATTGTTTTCAAATGGATAGTCCATGCACCTGGACACTTGTTAGTTCCACATTTAATGTTGCAAACGGTGCCTTTTTTAGCGCTGGGATGTGGCCATATGGTCCCCCATGCACCCAACACCTTAGCCCTTTGAGGCCCTAAGTCCGCTAACAGTGCGAAATTTTGGCATGATTTGTGGAAATGGCACGCATGCTGGGTTTAGGCATGGGAAATGCCCAGAAGCCAGGTTAGACACACAGGAAGTATGAATTGACGAACCAAAGACAACAAGATTGAAGGAGAAAAGTGGTGGGAGGCCTATCTTCTTCATATTTTGGCCAAATGAGGTGTCGAAAAATCTTAGCTAGGGGTTTTTGGATGTTTTGAATCCATTGGCATGGTTTTCAAAGGAATTTGGAGACTTCATTTGTAGGTTTTGCTACATTGAAGTTTCAGAGAGATCTAGGGAGCTTAGGGCCACCATTGAAGGAGGTCATGCCTAGGGGAGCCAAAGTCCATTTTTAGTGATGGAATAGTCATTCTTGACTAATTGTTATGCTATGAATTCATTGGGACGGGTTTCAGAGGCATTTGAGGACTTTTACAGGTTTTTTTGCCACAAGGAAGCTCAGGAAAGCTCAAGGCAACCAGTAGAAGAGGTCATGCCCGGATGAGCCATGGTCTGTTTTCAAAGTTCTAATAGTCATTTTTGGGGTTTTTATGTATTCTGAACTCAATGGTATAGTCAGTACATCCATTGGAGTTGAGAAGCATCTTGTAAAAGAATTTTAGACAAACTAATCCCAGAGATCCTAGTTCATTAATGGAGGCTCAAGGAGATGTAGCCCAGTTGGGGGTGAAATCCTTTATCATATTGTTATTGTTATGATTTGTTAGTTATTATTTGCTGAAATTTATATTTGTTGTTGTATTCTTTAAACAACATATTCTACCTTTAAAGAACCTCACACATAAACACCTAAAAGAAGCATAAACTTGACACATAATTTCTCTTACACAACTAAGACATTGAGCAAGGTCTTGAAGTTTATTTTAATGAAGTAGAGGGTGCTTGCATAGCAAAACAATTCAGCCCCCTATTTTCAGATCAGGTGGTATTAGGAAAACATGCACAAGGCATTTTTGAGCCTATTGTTGTTGAGGAGAGGCCCAAGTATTGGGGTCTTGGATATGAACAAAAAGATGGAGCATATTCCAAAGTTGATGAGACAAGGGAAACAGTTCCAAGAAAAAAAAAAATTGCAAGTTCAATCCCTCAAGCATGCAAAGTATGTGTTCAAGATGAATGCAAATGTGTGAAACAAGAGAGTTGTGACAGCCATGAGGACAAGAACATTTTTGTTGGTCTTCAAAAGGGAGCTAGTAACTCTTCAAATTCACCTCCTCAAGAAGGCGATAAAGGTGAATGTTCAAGGTATATTTCTTCCTATAATTCAGTTTCTTTTTATTATGTTAAGCATGGTTAATTTTCATGTAAAAATGGGAGAAAAAGTTCATGCACATATTGTGGTTTAGATAACCATCATTTTCCAAGATGTTGGAAAAGATTGACCACATTCAGGAAACTTTCCAAGCAAAGGCAACTTGAAAAGAAGATGCAAAAGATTTGCACTCACTACCATAAGAGGGATCATCTCATTGACCAATGTTAGACATTGCATCCAACCACTCATTCACAGCACAAGAAGCAGATGGATGAAGAGACTGGCAAGAATGGAAGAGGAGATTCCATCATCAATGTGAGTCACCATTGAAATGGCTTGGTAAGAAATGGTTAGATTTCTTGAGCAAGTGAGGCTTGTATTTTTTTGTTTGTAGATGCACATTTCAGCCTTATGTATGCATTTATGTTGAAAGTATGACAAGTTGCAGCAGTTTATCACAACTTGTATGATGCAAGTTTGCATGTGAATGCATTTCTTTTTAAGGCAGTCTTGTTGTTGAACAACTTCACTAAGACGATGTAAAAGATGGGTATGATACTCAATTATTGCATCCATATAGATTTTCATTTCAGCTCTTATGTACCCACATGTTTTTGGGTTTATGTACTTATGTTTGTACTTGAAGGAGAGTTGAAGAGCTTTGCACATGCATGGGATTTTGTATGTGTAAACAATGAACTTTGTGATAGTTTCATTGTGAGTGACTCATGAATGTAACACGGTTTTGTATCATGAATGTAGACTTTTGGAATTTCGATGTTTTTCAAATGAGTCTTGACTTGTGTCGAAGTTGTCTTGATGACTATGTTGTGTCGATCATGTTTTTCGACTTATGTTTAGTCGATGGTGTTTGTCGGCTTGTAAGTCGATATTGAGTACACCAAGATGCAGGAAAACGCCATGTACTTTGATGAAGTACAAGATGTGACCATTTTCTTGAAGAGAAAAAAGACTTTGTTGGCATCATTTACAGTCTTGTATAAAGTTTGTTTTCAAGATTAATGGTTTTCTTGGTTTGTGACAAGATGTTGCAGGAAAGTTTTTTTTGCAACCATTGTAGAGTGGATTGTGTTGATGCTAAAGAGTTCACAAGAGGGAAATGATTCTCAGTGGGAAGGCTAAAAGTATACCAAGCACAAAGAAAACAATGGGTCAGCAACAACCAGAGAACAGTGGTTGAGGGACATAGTCAGTTGCAGTGCAAGGCGTGTCAAGGTACCCATGTGATTGCCAAAACGACTTTCAAGTAGAATCAGTTGATAGAACTTGGAAGTAGAAGAGTATTGAAGCTCAGGTAGATAATCATCATCTTTTGTGGGTCCAAAATCCTTTCAGTGGGAAGGTGTGATCAGAATCTGGACCAAGGGTCAAAATTTAGCCCAAAAATGAAAGTGTTTAGAATCACTTCAAAACAAACATGTGTGTAGGCCTCATCTTCATGAACCCAACGCACTTCGAACGGGTTCAAATGGACATCGGATGAGTGAGATATCACGTTCTGTTCAATTTGCCAAACAGGCAAAAAAAATTGTTGACTGTACAGTTCGTACAGATGACGTGGTAGGGTTGTATAGCTGATGTGGCAAATGGCGTGCCAGTTCTGACGTGGCAAGTGCAGATTGAGCAAAGTTGATGTGGAAAGCATTTGAATTGGAAGGAAATGTGGGCGAATGGAATTGAGACATGTGGCATTTTTTTAAGCCAATTGGATGGTGCCACGTGGCCCAGGCGTAGGCTGCCATGTGGCACCTTTGTTATGGTGTTTAAAATTATTTTGGAGTCTGTGGGGATCAAACCCCGGACCTCCCACACTATGCAAAGTCTTGGCAAAGGTTGGGTTGCCAACGCACCACATAATGGTTCTTATTATATATATGTTTGCATATATATTTAAAATCGTATATACCAAAGGTTAGCGCGGGGTCCAGGCTGGGGCTTATCCCCATCCCCCAGTTTTATCTGCCTCCCATGTGGCCACTCTATGGATTTTGTGTGGGATTCAAAAATGTTTTCAAATGAATAGTCCACATGCCTAGACACTTGTCAGTTCCACGTTTAATATTGCAAATGGTGCCTTTTTTAGCGTTGGGACATGGCCATATGGTCCCCCATGCGCCCAACACCTCTGCCCTTTGAGACCCTAAGTCCTCTAATGGTGCGAAAATTTGGCACGATTTGTGGAAATGGCATGCGTTCTGGGTCTAGGCATGGGAAACACCCAGAAGCCAGGTTAGACACACAGGAGGTGTGAATTGGCAAACCAAAGACAACAAGCTTGAAGGAGAAAAATGGCAGGAGGCCTATCTTCTTCATTTTTTGGCCAAATGAGGTGTCTAAAAAGACCAACTCGGGGTTTTTTGATGTTTTGAATCCATTGGCATATTTTTCAAAGTCATTTGGAGACTTCATTTGCAGGTTTTGCTACATTGAAGTTTCAGAGAGCTCTAGGGAGCTTAGGGCCACCATTGAAGGAGGTCATGCCCAGGGGAGCCAAATTCCATTTTCAGTGACTGAATAGTCATTATTGACTAATTTTTATGCTATTAACTCATTGGGATAGGTTTCATAGGCATCTGAGGACTTTTACAAGTGTTTTTTCCACAAGGAAGCTCAGGGAAGATCAAGGCCACCAGTAGAAGAGGTCATTCCTGGATGAGCCATGGTTTGTTTTCAGAGTTCTAATAGTCATTTTGGGGGTTTTTATGTATTCTGAACTCAATGATACAGTTAGTAAATCCATAGGAGTTGAGAAACATCTTGTAAAATAATTTTAGACTAACTAATCTCAGAGAGCCTAGTCCATTGATGGAGGCTCGAGGAGATGTAGCCCAGTTGGGGGTGAACTCCTTTATCATATTGTTATTGTTGTGATTTGTTGGTTATTATTTGATGAAATTTGTATTTTTTTTTGTATTCTTTAAACAACATATTCAAACTTTAAAGAACCTCACACATAAACACCTAAAAGAAGCATAAACTTGACACATAATTTCTCTTACACAAATAAGACATTGAGCAAGGTCCTAAAGTTTATTTTAATGGAGTATAGGTTGCTTGCATAGAAAAACAAGTCATCCCCCTATTTTCAGATCAACAAGGCCAAGTAAGAACATGAAAACCCATTTTGTGACACTTAGTGGTGAAATCAACTAATGTCGAAGTGAATAAAACACAGTGACGCAAAATTCCTTCAACCATTAAACCCATAAAATCCAAAGACTGGATTTAGTGACAATGTGTGGAGATAGCTATCCACCCAAGACCAAAAAAAACCCTCCACTTAAGACAACAAGGATAACAGAGAGATAGCACCCAGGGTGACCAATAACTTCTATGGACAATGTTATTGCAAAAAAACATCAATGCTTCATTCCAAGAAAACATTTTACACAGTTGCAACACTTAAGGAAAAAACAAACCAATACACCCGATCTATTAATCATTTCATAACCATAGCATAGTCACGAATGGACAAAAAAAGACATACATGTAATCGAATTCCTTTAAAATGCGAGCTAGTCGAGTGGTTCCTCTCTGCTAAGAAAACAGAGCATAACCACAGTAGCAAGATCAAACAATAGCTCGACTAGGGTGGTGGCTAATGGGAGGAGTAAAGGTGATGTGCAGTAAATGTCCGTCGCCTCCACCCACATTTCATTAATTCACCAGTGCATGCCAACAAATTCTTCATTAACACCATTAATCAAACCATGTATCGAAACCATCACCATATTAAAAGCTAGTAGCACAACCACCATATTCCATTTCACATCATATAACTCAAATAAAATCGCATAACCATTAAAGTCCATTACCTTGTCAAATGAGCCACCAACATCCCATTTATCCAAATATACCATATGTATATCGAACAGATAACTCAATTAAATCGCATGTCCATTAAATTGCTCGCTATGATTCACCATAATCATTAAGTCTTTCATGCATATAGCATAGTATATAGGATAGTTTTAAATTCTTCACCTTTGCAATTGCTTCATTGTTCCTTATTTCCTTCCAATTGTTTGTATGTGGTATAATAAAATTGCAGAGTTAGATCCCCTTTTACTTTGCATTTGTTATAGTAATTATTCCTTTCTTCAAAACTTCCCTTCATGTAATTTCACTAACATGTTTGTTGTGCAGGCACAATAAGAATAGATAGCAATGACATCAATGAATAGCATAGGTCGTAATAACATAAGGAACCAACATTTCATAAGCTCAAACCATAGCCAATAACAAAAGATCTCATCAACCATGAAATCCCTATTTCACATCACCACAACATAAAAAATGAACAGATATGACCTTCAATAGTTCAAGGGGGTCCCACCTACTAGTATTATTTAGCTTTTATAATAATAGGCTTTAGCAACACTTTGCGGGCAAAACTATGTTGACAATTATAATCGTCAACACATACCTCATAAGCTCAAGAATGTTTTTGATATATTCATCCATGGTGAGATATCCTAACTTGAGTTCGTAAAACTCCTTAGTCTTTTCATCATAGTATCTTTCAAATAGGTACTTCTTCTTGAAGTGTTTCTCAAATGTTTTCCATGACAACTCCTCATGAATTCCTTTTACATTCCTAAGGTCCTCCCACCAAATGGAGGCCTTTCCATTCAAGTTAAAAATGGTTATTCGATCTTTCAAATTTTCAAAGTAGTCATGGACTCTAAAATAATTCTTTAGACCAAGTAAGCAAGCTTCTACTTCTTCCCGCTTTTTTATATCCCCATCAAAATTGGGTGGCTTGGATTTCTTAAACTCTTCAAGGTCATGCCTCTTGGAATACTTCTTCCTCTTTCTTCTCTAATGAGAACGTGAGCTAGTCTCATTGTTGGATATTTCCTTGGATTTGTCCACTTCTGAACTAGATGATTCTCCATATGAATCCTTGATGTTAGCATGTCTTTTGGCTCCATGTTGGTCCTTCTGCTAGGTTCTTCTCCTTCTGTTTCTTCTTTCAGGGCCATGCTTTTGTATCTCAGGTGGACTCTAGGTTTTCTTGGATTAATGTCTACCCACATTATTGATTGTTGTCCCATGCTACAACTGCCTCTGTATATATGAAAAGCTTTGCATCAAAACTGCATTTATTTCAGTTTGTTTTTCTTGTTCTTATATAAGCCTCTCATTGTATGTTTTAAAGTTTTGTAGTTATTCCATGAGGCTTATTATAATTTCAGCCAAATCTGGAGGGGTTTCCACCACTCTCTTTTCATTAGATTCTTATTCTCTCTTATGGGAGCTCTCTCCCATCTCATGATGTGTCACCATTCTTTATGTTGTAGTTTTCCTTGCTTTCCACTAACTGTTTAAGTGATGATAACAACATTTTTTGTTAGTTAATTATCCACTAATTTATGAACAACACATATAATTTTGTAAGGCGAAATCATCTTCATCATTTAGCATATAACAACAACTTACATTTCATATTCAAAACATGTTTTTTTTAAAAATAGCAAAATGTCTTATCCCTCTTTTCAATAGTAAATTTTAGATAAGCCCATATGGATAGGGTAGGGTAGTGTGTCCTCCCCTTTAAATTTCTCTAATAGAATTTATTCGACTCTTTCATGAGCCCCAACAAACCAAGTGTTGTTTTCAGCTCTGATACCACTCTATAACACATCCAATGTAACAAAAATATTCACCTGCGGATAGGTAAACTTTCCCTTGGATTATAGACCCTTATACCAAGACAAAAACACTACAAATGGACACTAACATCCCTTTGAATTCAATTTAACCAATCAGAAAGAGAGAGGAAGAAAGGGTGTGGTGCACCTCATTCCAAAGTTTGTCCTTGTTGCTTCCAATCCGATATTGATCTCCAAAATCCTTAACGCAACTTGATACCTATAATAGGTAGCAAAGAGACACAAAGAACTCCTACTCTACAAGATTAAATAAAACAAATTCATCTACAAAGATTAAAGGAACAATAGACAAGCACATGAAAACATACACTTGAAGGAAATAGGCCAAATATATTAAATGAGAACTAAGAAAACTTATAGATCACAAATGTTGTCAGCTGCAACTCCTCCAATCTCTCCTCATCCAGACCCTTGCATGAATCCCAAGATCATAAGTTTGATATCTATGTATGTGTGTCTTTCACCTTGGAAAGCCCTCAATACATAGGCTTGAGAGGCACAACAACCATGAGTATATTTAGGGATTATTTGAGGATATGAATTATTTAGGTTAGGATCTAATCCTAGGATAGTACCATAGGATAACATTCGATCCAAACCAAGCTCATTTCCAAGAGATGACCCTTAGAAAGAGGCGAGATTCTCCAAATTTTCCTCTAACCAAAAGCAGTGCTTCCCTATAGTTAGAGACAGAGTGTTGATACTGATAAAAACTCCCTAAATAAGGTAAAGGGAGCATTACCCTATGGGGTATCACTCCCCCAGCATGGCCAGGGGGGCGCTACCCTTCAAAAATGCCCAAAACTATGTTGATTTTTCAAGTAAAAAGTGTGTTTGTGGCCTTGAAATGATGGGGTTTATTCCTCCAATATGACTTAGGGATCATGGAAAATTTTCTTTGATGGTTTCAAGGGGTTAAAACACATAGACACACATAGAAAGTGCATGTGACACTTATCAAGATGCATACGGAATTTGATGACACTTGTGACACTTACCAAGGTGCATACGACACTTGCGACACTTAGGGTGAGATACTTAAGTGTGACATTTTGATGTGTAACAGATGCCCCTTAAATTGTGAGGTCAGAAGAGAAATTGATGGTTGAAACACTTTACAAATTCTTTGATGCAAGGGTGTTGGAGCGGGAGAACCTAGTAGAAGTTGCAAACAATCATCAAACAATATTAATATATGTTTCATCTCCAAGGAATGCATACCTATGCTAGGAATAAAAATGACTCAAAGCATGGTCACCGACCAATACACTGCGGATCCATGAAAGTATTGACTAAGTATATGGCCACCAAACATACAATGTGGATCCATACTTCCATGACTCAATCAGGTTGTAGCCACGAGATTTTACATAGTGGAGCTACAATATGATAATAACAACATAGTCATGGACCAATACAAAGTGGATCTATGTGACAATGTACATAAGTAAGATTTAAACTCCATCGAAGCCTGGGTAAAGCACATAATAGAGTGGTCCCAACCCAAGGTCTTCATCCCAATATCGAATCAGTACGATTCTAACCATGCGAATAGATGTTTTGATGTCGAGCATGGTAGAAACCACTTGATTACCGATCATTGATGTATATCGTTAACAAGTGCGAGGGAAATCACCTATGATGTCAATGACTCCCAAGATACCCTAGTACATTCCAATGAATGTGAATAAATGAGTTGAAGTCAAACACTCATGGAATCATTCGATCAGAGACCAATGAGGTAAGCCTATTTTAGAAGGCGAGGAAACCTACCATTAAGGCATGCAAGATCCAAGGTACTAATTGGTTTCTAAGTCTAATTCCAAGATGATGTGATGAATTCGATAGGAAAAGATTCGTTGAACGAAGGCCTTGATGTATCCTTCATCATCGACACAAAGCTGACACAAGATAATGATGTATGATGATAGAGAAAATGAGGACAAACTGACACAGGTATGAATATTGTAGAATGATTGTAAGTTTGATACTTCCATTGAACATTGTGTGGCATGACAATTGACTTGGCAACATTGGATCAACGAGGCAAGGATTCAAACATAATGTAACGATTGCATGCAATTAAAACATATACACACAGAACTATTGCAGAACTTTATATATAAAACATAAACATACAAATGCATTATGTAATTTCATGGATTCATACTGAAGTAACAGTAAACACATACATGCAACATATACAGGAAATACCCATAACTATAAAGACAGTAATAACCACACATAAGATAAACACACAAAAATAAACACGTAAATAATAATGCAGCATGTAAATTTATCACACAGTTGACACTTATCTTGGTAAGAATATCACCAACTGTGTGTAGACCTTCTATGAACCTCCCAACCTTAGACCACGCTGCTCATCACTCTCAGCAGTGGGTCACCCCCGAGCTAGAACTAAACTCCACCCAAGTAAAGGGATTCATAACTAGGCTAATGGTTCATAGACAACAGGAAAGACTCTATCACGGGTGCCCAATCAAAATAAAATCCTACAGTCCTTCATTCCCCACATGCTTGTCCCACCCTAGGAAGTGTGCCCCTTCTCTGCTCAACAGTCCTTTGGCTGCCCCACTTCCTTTCCAAGCTTCAGAAACAGGCCAGACATGAAGTCTCAGATTCATGTAGCTGCAGTTTAGCACCTTCAGGAAATCAATTCCCAACAATTCTCTCGCCCAAAGAGAAATTGCTCACGGGCCTGAAAACCCGCCTCTTCAATATCCCACGGGCCTGACAACCCACTTCTTCAGTCCATCTCCCAAGCTAACCAACTACACAAACAAGTATGGGTATGGATACATTTTTAGGTACAGTGACATGAAGGTACAGAGGATAGCTCAATGAGTGTCTGAATGATGTTGGAGTGATTGATTGAATGATGGAAAGAGTAATGGAAAGAATCATGGGAAATGAACTAAGTCTAAACAATATGTATGCATGTCCCCAACTTGACACTTGTCATGTTGGGAGATACTTTGGCCCACTTGTCCCCAACATTAGAACTTAGGATAAAATAATTATCCATACTTTATACTTTAAGAAATATTAATATAATATTCCTTGTTGGCTTAAGCTCCCTGGCTTAGCCCCTTTTCTTTAACTTTTATCCCCCACCCTTTCCCTAAGTAGTGGAGTTTAGTCCCTCGTACTCTTTTATCGTGGTCAGTCTGCACACAGCAATGTATTTTATATTAATGTTGAGACATATACAAAAGTAGGCGCACTGGCCTTTAACATCTAGGATCTTCGGCCTAATAATCACAAAACTGGCTCACCAGCCTATAAAACACAGCATATACACAAAGGCTCCCTGGCCTCAAAATCGCGTGCACTTAAGTTGTTGCGCGTGGTATCCTGGAATGTGCACACTTCCTCATTTTACTACGCAGTGCATGCACGCACTATGCCATGGAAGGTGCATACAAAAATGATATCAAACATCTCACCAACTTAAGTACATTTGCATTTTGCATTTACAATTGGGTTCACCCTAGGGATATTACATTTGTGGAGCAATATCGGTTCGATCTAGACAAGGAGAAGGGATTTTGGAGATTTCAGTTATTGGGTTTTCTTTACAGAGACCATAGTGCCATTCTTGGGTTCTTCTGGAGGGATTTTGGTGGAGATTTGAGTTTCATTGAGAGTGGGATGATTTCCCCAAGGGGAAGGCGCAATTGTGAAGTGGATCTTCTCATGAGAGGGTTCCAAGCTTCATTATTCAGCTAGGTATCTATCCTACCTTGTTCCTAGACACCAGATCTATAATTGTAAAGTGTTTTGCTTATCATTGAGGTCAACTAGGAGGAGGGACGAATTATCTAGGGTTTCACTCATCCAGAAGGGCGCAAGTCAAATAGGGGATTGTTCAATTGGAGGATCATCTCTTCACAGATCAGCCTGAGACTTCATCACAAGTGTGACCTTGGCTCGATCTACACTTCCCGTGATTTTCAGAGTATTTGGAGGCCTCTAGGAGGAGGGCTGAATTTTTTAGTGTAATCAGTCTTCCAGCAGAGCGTGACTTATCCAATTGGGGTTTGGCACTTCATAGGGCCCAGATCTCACCTTTTTATTCATTATTGTAGCCAGGTAGCCTTGGGAGGCGTGTATCTTCTCTCTTGATCTTGATTGAGGACCATCCTCATTTTTTTATGATCTCTTATGTTATATTGTACCAGATCTGCAGATCCATTGTATCAGGTTATTCTACTATTATGAATAAAGATCAGATATGAGGTATTTTGAGTTATATCTTGTGTTGTTGATCTTGCATCTGATTGACGTATGTCCATTGCTATTTATGTTGATTATTTTTGCAAAAACACATTAAATCGTCATTATAAACCCTAGCACAACCCTAAAGACCATAACCAATAAAGTGTTTGATGAAATGCCAAAACCAGAAAACAGTTAAAAATTCATGCAAAATGCAATGTTCCTAGCACCTTGGCTTGGGAACATTAGAGTGGTATTAGAGCTTAGAATCTTGCCAGCCCGAGGGGTCTCCCATAGGGATAAATGAATAGAAGGGAATGGGACTTAACCCTACAAGAGTTGATAGTCAACATACGACAGAATGGAGAACGAATTAAACAAATGGGAGAGAGATTGAAGAAAGAACAGAGCATTCCTACAACCATTAGGAGCAGGAAACTTTGCTACAGCTGCAAATTGACTTGGGAACCTGATCATAGATGTCGAGTTAAAGATAATAATCACATCATTGAGGTGCTCTATGAAAGTGATGATGAGGTGTGTAGGGTGGAGTGATAGATGCTTATTTGGAGCAGTCTGATGATGCTAGCGACTCTTGCATAGAGGCTAGGGATTCTTACATGCTTGAGGAGGATAGTGACCCTTGTGTATGGGATGGACAGTTGGATTGACGGGATGATAGCCCCTCTACTTCAACATTCATATCACATAGTGTTGATGACCTTACACTTCCGCAGAGTGGTGACATTAGTGATGATTCACACGTGTTAGCACCTAGACCTGATGAGCTTACTATGATGTCCGTGACACATTTGCCATCTTTTCAAACACCCATGATAGCCATGACACATGAGGATATCAGTGGAATTTCAGATATGATGGAGGAGCCTTGTGTGAGGGATGCACACCATGGACATATGGATCCACAGACTCAGGAGGAGAGACATGACTTGGAGACAGTTGATCTTATGCATACCTATCAACATGAGGAGATTGAGTCACCTCTTTTGGAGACTCCATTGTTTGAGCAGGTTACAGAGACGTACAACTTGATGGGACACTTACTTCTAGTACCAACCTGCAGTGATGAGGATGTACCCTTTATTGATTAAGATGATCATAGCACGTGTCTGGACACATCTATATGGGATCCAGGCACAGATGATAGTAGTGGGGTGAGTGCACAGGAGGATACAGCTATTCATATAGGATACAATATGATTCAGAGGGAGATAGCATTTGGTGATGATGTGCAGTTGCATATAGGAGGACCCAATAGCACAGTGGACAAGGATCAGTTCGTGCTTTATATTTTGCAGAGAATGTTGTTAGGGATTCCAGGGTTGACACTAGCAATGAGGGGCATGAGGTAGCACCTCAGCATGACCATGACCATGATTCACGCTACTTGCAGGACAATTGAGATTCATTGAGGACATGATCATGGCATCCAATAGGCACATTGATGACACACATGCATTGGTGGTTGATTGTTTCTTGAGGGAATCGATGGCACATGATAGTTCAAATGGGGGATTTTCCATAGATGACTTTCACACTCTCATGGAGAGAGTGTCTGCGATGAGGACCAACTACCAGCAGTTATTGATGGATCGAGACTATATATTGGGAGTTGGCGAGATGTCTCATAGGGCCCTGAAGGAGCAGGAGTTGGAGGTGGACAGACTCACTCATAAGTTGGAGAGCACACGAGGATTCTTGAAAGGAACATAGACAACCCTTCAAGAATCAGAGTCCAGATCAAAGAAGCTTCTTGAGGATATTAAATAGAGATCCACTACATATATATTAATAGAGAGTCAGATATACCCTTCAGTCACATTTCTAGAGGATGGTGGTGGCTTAGCGAAGGAGAAACAGTTGATGGAGGAGCATGAGGAGTACCTCGAATCACTAATGAGTATGGAGAGTTATGATATGGAGGCACAGGAGCTACTCTCCATGAGGATCTTTGAGACAATCGAGCACTCACATACGCATGGGAACTCCAGATTCAGGGGCATTTATGAGGACACTTCCATTGGTGTCCCATGAGCGGTTGACCTTCTTATAGAGGTTGACCCAGTAGTACACCTAGGATCCATGATGTTGCAGAAGTATACAAGAGATTACATGAGTATGCATGAGAATACAGTGGTGATTGATAGCTCACAGAGACATGCATAGATGTAAAGTGGGATTCAGAGGGGTGTATTGGCTTCCAAAGAGGGGACACACTTAGTAGAGCATGGATATGTATGTCCTTTGCAACAACACATAGTTTTGAGAGATCACCTTCCCAGTATCAGCAGTTGCATGAGAGATGAGAGATGGAGAGTGGTTGACCAACAGTTGGAGGAGTTACCCCCATTTGTACCTGATGATTGGGGTTCGGTGATGACTACAGGCGAGTATTTATCATGGGATGAGCTTCTGGTCGAATCCTTGGGATTGAACAAAGCATGTGATGTTTTCCAATCCTACAGTCATCTAGAGATCTTTTTGTTAGCCTTTCCTGACACTTTTATCATAGACAAAAGAATGAGGAGAGATAGACAATGGTTGAGTACATGGAGAGTGGTTAGGCTGAGACCACCTGACATGAGTGCTTTTACGACATGCAACAGGATAGAGGTGGATCTTCATAAGCAGACAATTGAGACTTGGTGCATGATGGTGAGCATCATAGGCCAGGGGATAGCAGACATCTCAGAGAGCGACACAGTTACAGATTCTCATGAGGATGAGCACAGAGGGCTTCCGACAGTGATTAGTATGACACAGGAACAGTTAATAGGGATTGGAAGTGATAAACTTCCAAGTTTTCCATGGGATCCGAGAGTTCATTTTTCTAGTAGGTCGTTTCACTTTATGATGACCCAGGTTGCGCCAGAGAGTCACATACTCCACTTTGGGTGTGTTTTGAGTGGGCCTGCAGGTACTTGTCCTATGGAGCGAGACAATTTCTCCCTCTTGATAATCATGATCAAGCATGAAGGTGGTTGGAAAGGTACTACTTCCACATATATTCTTTTATAGATGCATCTTTTGGACAACAGGCCCAATTTCCACAAGTATTTTAGCTTGAGGATCCAGGAGTGGGGGATCCAGTATGTATACAAGGATCAGATAGTCATGGTCAGAGTAGTGCAATGCCAACATGGTGATCTTTGGTAGAGACTAGCATGGGACCCAAGGATTGCAGGGTTGAGCATATCATTGACTGATAGAGGCGAGTGGACCCTTATAGGGGAAAGTCATTTTGACTTTCCAGTGAGCTTCAGTGTTGAAGAGAGAACATCACTTGAGGATGTCTCGTGGAGGTCTTGCAGTACCTCACTATGGAAACAACATAGGAAGTTGATGGAGACCGTGTTGGTCTTGATATGGATCCGGAGGATGGACTCATTCTTGGATGAGTTCATGTGTCATGAGAAGGAGACTCCTAGTATTGATATGATTCAGGATCATGATTCACAGGGTATTGCAGTTCACATCCTGATATGGGACCCAGGGGGCAGAGTGCATGATAGTTCATCTTTGGATGGGGTCTACTATGTGTCCCATAGGTGGACATGGGACCTTGGTATTATACTTGGAGGGATTTGGTTATTTCTTGAAGACAAATAATATTCTAGCAGGGAGAACTGTAGTGTCCCCACTTTGGGACATCATTACATTACAGAGTGTTAAGATGACCAGAGTAGCCAGATGGAGGTTATAGAAAGTACAGTGACTATTGAGGGGTATTTTGGGGTCTGGCTTGCATCGCTCATCTTATTTCATCATTATGATCCATTCAGCACAGCTTGGCTTTGGTTCCATTGCATTCCGACGATTTCCATGATTTTGAGTTATTTTGGGCTATAGGTCAATTAAATTCACTAAGGTCATATTGAGCATAATACTTGGATGAACCTCTTAGCATGATATCTCATTCAAATTGGGAGGAAGAAAACTATAGGATAGGATGATGAGAAGTGACTTTCAGTTGCCAAGGAAGCCACAAGGAGAGATAATGTGCTTTTCAGAGGTAAAATAGTTAATTAATTAATTAAAGTGATTTAATTAATTAATTAATTATTAATAAAGTAAAAGTCACTTTGGAGGGACAAGGTAGTAGGAAGGATAAAAGAGAGGCAAGGGCCTCTATTCTCGGATTCATGTTGATTATCAGTTTGATATTTGGCTTCTAGCTAGTGAGCCCATGCCTTGGGGGTTTTGAGGGTTTTGACTTAACAAACCCTAGAGATCAGCTTGGTGGTGAAAGATCCCACCCAGCCTGATCCAAGCTTGGTCACGAAGATGAAATATTGGTCACGGAGATGAAAGATTCCTCCCTCACCATTCTACATCAAATCTACTCAGCTTCAGGGGAGTTCTACATCAGCCACATGTACAGAGAGAGAGAGAGGGTGCACCATTGAGGGTTTCCAGCAAAGGGGGGCACATTTGTGGAGCTATATCAGTTTGATCTAGCCAAGGATAAGGGATTTTGGATATTTTAGTTACTGGGTTTTCTTTGCAGAGGCCATAGTGCCATTCTTGGGTTCTTTCGGAGGGATTTTGGTGAAGATTTGATTTGCATTGAGAGTGGGATGATTTCCCCAAGGGGAGGGTGCATCTATGAAGTGGATCTGCTCATGAGAGGGTTTCAAGCTTCATTATTCAGCTAGGTATATATCCTACCTTTCTCCTAGACACCAGATCTATATTTCTAGAGTGTTTTTCTTGTCATTGAGGCCAACTAGGAGGAGGGTCGAATTATCTAGGGTTTCACTCATCCAGGAGGGCGCAAGTCAAATAGGGGATTGTTCAATTGGAGGATCATCTCTTCACAGATCATCCTGATACTTCATCATAGGTGTGACCTTTCCCCTATATACACTTTGCGTGATTTTCAGAGTATTTGGAGGCCTCTAGGAGGAGGGTCGAATTGTTGAGGGTATTCATTCTTCCAGCAGAGCGTGACTTATCCAGTTGGGGTTTGGCACTTAATACGACCTAGATCTCACCTTGTTATTCATTATTGTAGCCAGGTATCCTTGGGAGGCATGTATCTTCTCTCTTGATATTGATTGAGGACCATCCTCATTTTGTTATGATCTCTTATGCTATATTGTACCAGATCTGCAGATCCATTGTATCAGGCTCTTCTACTATTATGAATAAAGATCAAATTTGAGGTATTTTGAGTTATCTCTTGTGTTGTTGATCTTGCATCTGGTTGAGGTATGTCCATTTCTATATTTATGTTTATTATTGCTGCAAACACACATTAAATCATCAGTATAAACCCTAGCATAACCCTAAAGACCATACAGAAAAGTGTTTGACGAAATGCCACAACCAAAAAACAGTTAAAAATTCATGCAAAACGCAATGTTCTTGGCACCTTGGCTTGGGAACATTACAATGACATCAATTCCATGAGTATCATAGTGGACTCTATAAAACACCACTTCATACCCTACATCTCTCATCTTGACTCATCTAAGAAGATGTATAATGCCCTAACTAACCTCTTCTCAGTCAGAAACATTGGACACATAATGAGTCTGAAGAATGAGCTTTGTGACATGAAAATGAATGATCATGACAACATAACATCATACTTGGTAAGAATCTCTCAGACAAGAGATCAACTACAAGCTATTGAAGAAATCATTTCAGAAAAGGAAATGGTACTCAATGCCATTCCCAAGGCATGGGATGCATTTGCTGCAAGCATGAACACAAGAAAGGAGTATCCCACATTTGAATAACTTTGGACTTGTTGTGCAAAGAAGAATCAAGGATTAGCACAAAAGAGAAATTCCAAAGGAAAGATGATCATCAAAATTCACAACAAAGTTCAAGAAATTCAGGAATAAGAAGAAGTTTGACTCAAGGAAGAAACCAAATCAAGAAAAGGATATGTCAAAAATACAATGCTTCAACTGTCAAAAATATGGTCACTACAAGAATCATTGTCCTGATTTAAAGAAAAGGAAGGAAACACACAAAGAAACAGTTTACGAAGAAAAGGAGCCCTCAAAGAAAGTCAAACAAGATGAAGCAAGATTTCTTCTTCTAAGTCAAGGTAACAATATTCTTCAAAGTTCTTGTACATAGCATGTTTACATAGTTTATGTACATATGATGCATATCTATTTCTTAGAAGATAAGATGTTCAATTGAAACAATACCTATGGAAGAATAACAAGATAAGGATTGTTATCACGATGACTGCAAGTCAAACAATACACATGAAAAGATGAAGTATGTTGACAATACTTGGTAACAATTCCTGTGGAATCTATTATATAAGTAACAACTGCCAGATAAGACAAAATCATAATCAAACTTCAAGAGACCCAGAAGAAGTCAAAAATGAAATAATTAAACTATCAAGAGGAAATTAGAAAAAGACTTGTGACATTTTGTAGAAGGAAATAAGGATGCAGACAGAAGTGTGGACTCTCTTAGTTACAGGGAGTTGATTACAGAATTCCAAAAGAAGAGCATGCATTCATGAATGAAGCAAGTATTAGGAGGGACATAATCCTAAATTATATGATCCACTGAGTATTATGAAGTATTTTTCCATGTTCACATTGAACGTAGCAACCATGATAAGCGACATGTGTTCATAAGAAGTCTTCTTCGAAAAGAAGCCTTGAAGTATCCTTGGGTTTCCATCTACATCCATGATCCCATGATGAAGTTGGAATCTTCAAGGCATGGAATCTATAGAAGACTCCATGGACCCAAGAGCTAAATAGAAACATGAGGAGGAACATGAAGATTCCAAGAAAGAAAGAAAAGCCAAAACAACCAGTTATTATACCGAGAGTCACAATTATTTTATGAGTAATTGAAAGATTGGCTAAATGCATTGCTTCTAATGAATGTTGATATTGTAACATTGATGATAAATTGTACTTGCTCATTGTGAAGCTTCTTCTTAAGCATTTATTGTGAAGTGATATATTGTGATCATTTCTATTGTACATCATTGATTTGCTTCATCAATATTACCGATCAATTTCTTTATATCAGAAAGTCCTTGATTAAATGAAGTACTAACCAGCAAGTGATCTTGCACATATATAGTTTTCTTGTTTCTTTGTCTCAGGCAGGTACACTTTTGGTTATCATTATCTTTATTGGTTGTTTAGTCGTACCTTTTGATCGATGGTGACTTGTGAGGGGGGGAACTTTTACTTAGCCATAAGCCTTTGCCTTCTCAAAACCCCAAGTCACCGGGGACGTCTCCCTTGGGGCTACCACCCAAAATAGAAATATCTATCCTATCGAGGTGACAGTGGTAGGATAGTCTCAGTTTCACCAATTTGCCTTTCTTTCACCTATCCCTTACTTCAAAGTAAAAACTGCGCGATAACAGAACCCACTAGAAGCAATCGAGCAGAAGAAATGGAAGTTATGATAAAGAACAATGTATGTTAGAAAATGTGAAAAATACTTATGAATGGAATCATTGCAAGATTCATAGGTTCTTCCAAAAGGTGGGAGAAGACTATGACAACAACTTGTTCGAATAAACCAGATATACCTCTTGTAGTATCCATGGATTGGAATTTACTTGTAAAATATTGTTCTTCCCAATAAAGCAAGTGAGAAACAAGATTATACCAGAAAGAGACCCATGTATGCAGATATAAGAAGACCTTGTATGGATTCAAACAAATTTATGCAGAGTATCTCATATATAGCAGAAGCGTGGTGAAAACTTTCTATGACATAAATAGTGTATCTGAATAGTTACTCAAAATTTTGGGATGATGTATTGCTAATCCATGGAAAACTTTCCTGATGATAGAAGAAGTGTTACTTGGATATGTTTCAGTTTGAGACTTGCCACGATATCATGAGCTAGCAGGAAACAGAAGTGTTGAATTCGACCATGATATATTGTAATGATCAGATTTATATGAAGCCTTCAAAGAAAACCAGTGTTCCATGACAAACCGAAGTACATTGAGATCAAGCATTATATTCCTCATGATGAAGTCTAGAAAAGAGAAGGGATTCTCCAATATATCTCCATAGATGAGAAGATAGCAGATATTTTGGTAAATCCTTTGTCCAAGATGAAAAGTTTGTGTACTTAAGAAACAAGTTGGGGCTCGTGGAGATGAATTCCTTATTGAAAAAGGAAGATATTACTCCTAGGTTGGGAGGGAGCACTGATATGTTATTGATTTATGGACAGTCATTTTTCAGTTTGAAAAATGGTTCAGGATGAGCAATTCCTTTCCAGTTCGGAAAGTGGTTTGAGATTTCTGACAGATAGGCATTTTCCAGTTCGAAAAATGGTCCAAATCGGACAGTCATTTTCGTAATGAAAATTGTCTGATAGATTGTTGATGTACCATAGACAGTGATTCCCCTTGTGGCCAGTGTGGGGGAATGGTCTAGGATATTAATTCTTCTTGGAAGTCACTCTGAACAATGGTCAAGTAGAATGGTTTGCCTCGTCAGGCAGTCATTCTTTCGAAGTTCATAGTTGTGAGCAGTTTTGAAGAATGGTTTGTTTTGGAGGTTGGTGCAGGACAGTCATTTCCATTAGTAAATGGTCCGAACAATCATTCTCTAGGGAAGACTCATTCTATACAGGTTGCACTATGATTAGTGCTGGAGGAATGGCCCAGTTAGGTGAATGGTCCAGGTTCAACAATCAGGGATAAGCATTCTCTAGGGCAGACTCATTCTCTCCAGGTTGCATTATGATTAGTGCCGGAGGAATGGCCCAGTTAGGTGAATGGTCCAGGCTCAGAAATCAGGGACAGTTACTCTTCTATGCTTGAGAAGAATAGTCTAAATAGCCCATGGTTGATGTTTTACCTCTTGAGGGCAGATGCTCTTCCAGATTTCACAAATGTGAGTGGAAGAATGGCCAAGATGACTCAGTTTGTATCATGATATTGTTATGCAAGTTGATATCGGATGATATCATTACCATGGATATTGTATGTCTCTGGAAAATATTTGTATTCCACTATGGTGGATGTGTTCCACTGGTTGTGACTATGTGTCACTAGTTAAATAGTCGTGTGCTACTTGGTGTGGTTGTGTACCACTGGATAGTAATTGTGTACTATTGTGGATAGAAACAGTTGTGTTCTATTGAATGGCATTGTTCTGATTGCCATGAAGACTATCAATAGTGTTGGAAATGATTACCAACTAGATGGATAGTCAGTGTTCCAATGGACAGATATTCTCTAGGCGTAAAATGATCTAGGACAGTTATTCTTCTAGGACATATGTCCGGAGTAGAAGAATAGGTCTTGTATCACTATGTGGAGTGAGTGACTTATTCAGCATCATGCATGATTACTCAGATGGAGTATGGATTCGAGAGATGATGCAGTTGATGTTATCAAATGATACTGATAGTGATGATGGTGCTCGTGATTTAATCATGAGATAGCATGTGTGGCTATGATGATGTTATCGGTCGAATGGTATGTTTGTGCTCAAGACCATTGCTTTCAATACCTCCCTAGCTAGGAGGGAGTGTTGATATTTTTGGTAGTTGTGGGAGGTATTAACCTCCACATGTAACCTTGACAAGACTAGAATATTCTAGGAAGCAAGAGAAACCATAAAAGCCTTAGACATAACCCTAGAAGACAAGTCGGCTAAAGAGAATAATTAATATTGAGTTTCTAGCCTCCAGAAAGAGAAGTCGCCCCAAACAACTAAGGAAGAGCAGTATAAATACATGATGGCATAGCTCATTTGGACACACACAGCTCACAACTGCATAAATTCAGTAAGTGCGCAAGTTTGGAGAGTAGTTGCAGTTGCAGCTACTGCAACTAGTATTTTCAGTTTTAGGCTTGGATTTTCTCTTGGTTATGGTTTCGAATTTCTACTTGGTACACTATCTCTAGAGAGTGGTATGCTACCTTGATTAGATTTTGGACCTAGGGTTTGCTTCCAGAATTATTGTCTCTGTCAAGGTTAAGGTGCTCGGGGGTGGCTTCCGCCTATGGTTGGGTGACAATATTTCTATATTGTCTATGGTTAAATGAGCACACCTATTATTTCTAACAAGTAGGAGACACCAATCGCGTGGTCCCCTCGCTGACATAAGAATCATGGTATGTTGGAACTTACATGTTATCGTGGACCAACCCTTAAATTCAATTTGGGTTAACACATGAGAGGAGAGGAGAATTTATAGTTGTAGAAGTTATTGTGTCACAAAATAGGCTTATTTGATTGTTGTTTCCAACACACTCATCCACACAACACGTCACATAGAGGAGGAGGAGGACACTGAAAAAACAAGCATACTCAACCCACAACCAATCAACCATTATGTTAGTAGGAGACACTCCTTTGTGGTTACCCCGATTACCATAAGGATCATGGTATGTTGGGACTTATATGCAACCATAAACCATCCCATACAATAAATGTAGAATAACACATGAGAGGAAAGGAAATTTTATAGTCATAGAAACTCATCCAAGATGCCACAAATAGGCATATCTACACACACACACACACACACACACACACACAACACGTCTTAAGGAGAAGGAGGAGATCAAGCAAGCAAGCATACTAACCCCGCTACCAATTAACCACTATGTTACTCGGAGACCACCACTTCCTTGTGATTGTGTAACAACCCTAGTTGGATAAATGTTTAAGAATTATAAAGTAAAACTAATTAGGGGATTAATTGTGTTAACAAGGTATTAATTAAACAAAGATGATTTAATGATATTAATTAAGTGAGTTATTAATTAATTA
>JASDQU011247962.1:21942-35343 GCA_032191745.1 Picea mariana | reverse complement strand
GCCCATTGCCTTGTGGGTAATAGGATCTAGAATGAACTAGATGGATTCCCATTTCCGCACACAACTTTACCAAGGATTTATCATTGAATGTTGTTGCATTGTCTGTAACAAGTCTTTTGGGACAACCAAACCTAGCAAAAATATGATCATGTAGAAAGTTAATGATTACAGTATGATTGGCATTCCTGGTTGGAATGGCTTCAATCCATTTCGTGAAGTAATCAGTAGCAACAAGAATCCATATGTGTTGATTTCTATAAGGTGGATGTATTTCTCCAATGAAATCTAACCCCCATTATTGGAAGGGACCTGTAACCATAACAGGTTTAAGGGGAAGAGATTTCAACTATTGCTTACTTGAAGACCTCTGGAATTTATCACATGATTTGACAAATGCACATACATAGAAAAATAAACAAGGCCAATAGTATCCAGCTTTCAAAATTTTATGAGCAGTGGTTTTCTTGTAATGGTGTCCTCCACATTCACTGCTATGAAATTCTATCATTGTTTGAATGGATTCTACCTTGTTAATGCATCTCAAGAGTACCCATGATGGATCTTTATAGAACCACATCTTGTCACTTATGCAGAATTTGATGGCCTTAAGATTCAAATCTCTCACTTGTGTCTTGCTCATGTCTGGTGGAGCTGTCAAATTCTACAAAAAATAAATTATATGACTGTACCATTCACAATCTTCCAAGTGAGAGAATACCTGCAAATCATAGTTGAGTTTCTCTACTAAAATTTGATGTTGATCACTTTCTACATTTACCCCAACAAAATTATCTCTAACATTCTACAATTGTCTTGTGCAAGAAGTTTGGCAAGCCCTTGGCCTATGATAAGTTTTATTGGCTTGATCTCTATATCAAATTCAATCATTTTATCTATCCACTTGATCCTCTTACCATCAATGTCGGGATGAACAAGGACATCTTTCACAGAACTTGAGGGTACATATGTTATTACCTTGGCCTGTAGTATATAGATCCTGAATGCTATGAGTGATTTAATTAGTGCATATGCTTGCTTTTCAATTGGGTCATACTTAATTTCAACATCCCTCAAAACTTTGTTGTAAAATGCTACTGGTTTCTCGTGCTCATCTTCATTCTTCTGTAACAACACTGTTGTAATTGTATCATTAGAGGTAAATGAGAAAATATAAAAATCTTTACCAAAATTTAGGCTAATTAAGACATGGGCTATCATAATAGATTTTTTGATAGATTCAAAAGAATGTCTAACTTCTTTTGTCCACTTTACTTCAGAACCTTTTCTCAACATGCATGTGATATATTTGGTAACCTCAACAAAATTTTCAATAAACCTCGTGATGAAATTTACAGTTCCAAGGAAAGATTGGATATCTTTCTTAAATCTTGGGAGAGACAATTTTTGAATTTCCTCTACTCTTCCTGGATCGATATTCACTCCATCTATAGAAACAATATGCCCAAGAAACTTGCCGTCTCTGAGTGCAAAATGGGATTTCTTTGGATTTAAATAAATACCATATTTCCTACATTTCAAGAAAGTCTTTCTTAGATGTTGCAAGTGATCTTCATGGATGTATGAAAAAAATGTGATATCATAAAGATAAATCAAGACAATCTTGTCTTTTTCCCCCACGAATGCAATATCCATTGCCCCCTAGAATGTTGCTCCTGCATTCATCAATCCAAATGGCATTTTTTCGTACATAAATGTACCCCATGGTGTAGTAAATGTTATTTTCTCCCTATCATCTAGATGGACTTCAATTTGGTTATACCCTAAGAAACCATCAATGAATGACATGACACTAGCTCCATAAACTTTCTTCAGAATATGTTCCATCTTAGGCAATGGGTAATTATCTTTATTAGAGCATTTGTTTAGATCCCTGAAGTCTACACAGAGTCTAATCTCAACATTTTTATTTCTAACAAGAACAAGGTTGGCAATCCATTCAGAGTATCTAAGAGGGATGATGATCTTGGCATCCAACATTTTTTTGATTTCCTTCTCCATAATAGGCAACAATATTGGATTGAATGATATGAGTTTCTATCTGAAAGGTTTTGTGTCTTTGTTCAAAGGAATTTTATGTTGAATAACATCTGTATTGTATGTCTTCAAATAACTATACTACCATGCAAATATATCAGAAAATTCTTTTAACAACTCATCATATTCAGATTTATTTTCATCATTCAAATGACAAGCTAGATTAACATACTTAGGGATTTTTTCATTTTCTACATTAAACTGAAACACATCATAATGTTCCTCTTTCTTTTCTAGTTTAATGGCAACGTAATTATGATCAAAAAGTCTCTGTAAAGGAACCAAACCTTTGGGGATATGATTGGTAGAGAGCTGCACAATTTCATGGGCTCCAATTTTATTTCTAAATTTAGGCCTTTGAGCTTCTTCATCATGCTCATTGTCTTGATCAATTTGTAAATATGAAAACTCATCCATCACTCCTAGAAATTTGCTTATCTCTACATAATCTTCGAATACTTTCCATAATTTAACATTATCAGGTAAAGAAGGCCTATACTTTACCTGAATTTCATAATTCAACTTTGGTTGCAAAGGAGGTATGAAAGTACTAGCTGAAACAACCAATGAATCAACCAACTGATTCATGGCCCTAGGAATATATGAGATCTTGAATTCAGTGAATGCAGCAATCACATTTAGCACCTCATCTCTATAAGATTTCAACGTCACATGCTTGGCTTGGAAATACTTATTTACCTGTTGAATGATTAAATAAGCATCTCCATAAACTTCCAGCCTCTTGATCTTCATTTCTTTTGCAACATTCAAACCTAAGAGCAAAGCCTCATATTATGCAATGTTATTTGTGACTTGGAAATCAATCTTGAAAGACGAATGTGTAGTTTATTTAGATGGTGAAATCAAGAAAACCCCTACTCCAACAGTCTCTTTAGTACATGCCCCATCGAAAAACATACTCCATATATCATCTTCTCCTACCTCTGTGGGATGAACACTAGGTTGTTTAAGCAACAATGAATCCGACAGTGAATCATCAAACTGTAATATGCAAGCTCCCATACCTATGTCAATTGAGTAAATAGGATGGTTTGCTGGATTTTGTTCATCACTAATAATGTAGGCAAGTTGTGACTCTCTGCATAGTCTCTTGTTTCCTCCTCCAAAAATAGGGATAGTAGCATAGGAAAGGTCCATTTGAAGAGTTCCTCCTAACCTCTTCATCCATGATTTTGATAACAAACATTCAAATTTGGGTGGAATGTCTGCTACAACTATATCCATGAGGATATTTTTCATAGGTGCTTGAGTTAAAGTCACTGCCAAATATTTGATCATCCCAAGAAATTTAACTTTTCTAGAGTCAAATGAGAAAAGATCATGGTAATTTTTAGTAATGTCTAATCCAATCTCATCCATAACTTCCTTTGGCATTAGATTGTGCGAAGCTCTAGAATCTAGTAAGCAGTTATGCAATGTTTTGTCATGAATGTTCAGAGAGATATAAAAAGGTGGACAACTTTCATATCTATCCTCTATCATTTGACCTAAGACAATGGTGGGCTTGTCATCATATATATTAAGAATATCAACAGAGGGATATATGGATTTGGGATCAAAAGTCTTGAGGATATATTTCTTAAACAATTCATTCTTCATTAACTCAACCAAAGGGATGGGGATTTCGATCTTCTGTATTTCAGCTTCAAAATTGAAAGAATAAAAAGTTTTATTAGAAAGTTTTACCTTAGTTGAAGGGGCCTTTAAAGAAATATACTCTTCGTGAGAAATATGCTCTTTTTCAATTTGATGCTTGGAAGGGGCAAAAATCGTTTTGGGAGGAGGAGCCGGTGCATTTTACTTTGAAGGGGTTTTCAAAGCAATTAGTTGGTCATCAAGAACCTGATCTTTTTTAGTTTGTTTCTTGGTAGGGGAATCTATTTTCTTGGAAGGAGGAGCTGGTGTAGTCTTCTTAGTAGTATTAGACTTAGATCTTAGATTGTATTTGTTCCCATCATCAGTTTGATAAACACCATTCTCAGCAGAAATTTCATTTATCTATTCAATCATTAATTCCTCTTCATAATCATGTTGTGTCAAATAAGATTTCCCTGCATCATATCCAAAAGAGTGAATGTTATCTTCTTCTTCTTGCTGAAAATCATCTTCATCTTCATCCATCACAGTATTTTAGAGAGGGGCTCTTACCGTTTGATCTTTTGTGGGATTTCTCTCTCTTCTCAAAATATGTGCTTATTGGTTATTCCTCTTGAAAGTATTAGGATTCTGATTTGGATTTCTGTGAGGGTATTCATAGGATCCTTTTCCCTTGGCAGGCTGTTTATTTTCAATTTTTAACTTGGACATTTCTGAGGTTAATGACACTAGCATATTATCCAATTTGTCTATCTTGGGATTTTGAAATGATGAGGAAGAGGCTTCTTCCTTCTACCTTTTTCTATCAACATTTCCATTTAACTTATGAGAAAATAAGTTATTTGACTCAACTTCAAGGGCAACATATTGCATCAAGGAAAGTGTAGTAGACCTTCTCTCTCTCAGTAGCAAACAAAATTTAGAAGAAAATGAGTTGGCATAAGTGATTTGGGAAGAAGTCTCTGTAGGTTTGATTTCTGCAGGTATTTTACTATACATTCTATTGAATCTTTTTTGAAATCAAACACAGATTCATCATTTTCTTTCTTAAGTTTTCCAAATTCTATAATATATTACAAGAAAACTCTCTTATCTCTCGAGTGTTTTAAAAAGACATCATCCAATTCTTCTATTCTGGATACAGAACCAGCAGGAAGTTCCTTGAACCACTTCCTAGCATGACCTTCTAAGCTCTGAACAAAGACTCTTGTCCAGACATCAGCATAGTCTATGTTTAGGTTCTAAGCATAGATATATAAGACTTCTATATTCTCCTCTATAGTTACATCTCCTTCTCTAGTAAATTTTGGCATATACTGCTGGTAGTCACCAATGGGCATAACTACAGGTTGATTTGGCAACACAAGAGGTGCATATCTATCAGCTAGAATTCATTGCATTTTGGTCAATGGAGGAGGTGCAGCCATAATGACTATTAGTGAGAGAGGTGATAGGATTTTCTTTGATTCTTCAACAATGGGGGGATTTAATTGAAAAGGGGGTGAACTCTCTAACGGGAAAGAATTTTGATATGAAGCTATATAAAAATTTGCAAGTTGTTCAACCAATTTTTCTTCACCTTTAGCAGACAGTTCCTACAGAATATGTTCTACAGCAAGAAGGTTAGTGTGAATATTTATATCATCTTTTTCATGTTGTGAGTGAAAGCACTCAAGGGATGAGGAACTGTGATTTATTTCTAAAGAGTTAGATGCTTCTTCAACCAAATTAGAGCCTGTCACTTCTTTTGCAATGACATTTTCCTCTTGATAAAAAACAATTTGTTGCTCTACGGAAATATTTTCAACAAATGATCCTTCTGTAGCTGTTACAGTTGATTTTTCACTGATAATCTTAGAGGAAGAAGAATCAATTTTTTCAGATTTTGATACCTTAGAATGAGAAAGAGGGTTACTTTTAATACCTGGTTTTGAATTCTGACCTTGAAATGATCTTCCTCTTCTGATAATAAGTTCTGGGTTGGGCACTGGTATGACAGGTGATTCTTGTGGATTTTCCCTAGTACCAATTTTCTTTGGAGCCAGGATGAACGCGTGGAGTCTCCAGATAGATGATTACAACCAATGTAATGTCTAATCATTGTCTATCATCAAGGATTATCTCTGTGTCATCTCCCAGAAAAACTAAGCTTCAATCTCGTCCATGGAAACGATGCCAATTTGATATCACTCCAGGAGTCCTTCTTAGGTTATAGTTCAAAGAAGCCTGGTAACTTTATAAATTTCTTTAATGTTGTGTAATATGTCGGATCAAACTGAATGACTCATTCACTGGATTCTTCACTCAAGACAATTTGGGTATATTTCAGGTTTACATGGCTTTCAAAGGCTATTATCAGATGGGTAGTTATATAAAAATGGATGGGAAACTAACACTATTAACCAAAACATATATATATGGAAGTATATATGATGGGATAATAAAACTAGTAGTGAATTCTTATGCTCCTTTGTTTATAAATCTATAAGGTAAGATGACAGTCACCAAGAGATTATATAAACATAGATTAAGAAATGAAATTCAATTCATAAACATAGAAAAAGAATGAACAAGAAGGTCTGAAATAGCAGTGAAAGAAGAATGCAGCCGAATATATATTAGAAGATGGCCTGTTTACAAAGTGCATTATAGTATAGTATTCAAAGTCGAACCCATGGTTCATCAAAAGTTTGTGGATTTATAGCCTTTACATTAGATATTCAGATCCTAGAATACTGGATCAAATTTACCAAAAATAGAAAATCAGTAACTGACACAAGAAAATAGGCAGAGATCCTATAAAATAGGTCAACTCCTTATTTTAAGTGATATTCATGTCTTTCTAAAGTCTTTTATAGGTGTAGTAAGCCTTCCAAGGCTGATGGGTCTTCACAAGATATGGGACAAATCAAACTTTCCACCTGCTGGCAACAAGACCCTTTTTTGCCTAGAAAATAGGTAACAAATTAACCTTCCCACCTTGCTAGGCATCTCCAAAATCAAAAAAAAATATTGATAATGATGACCTTAATTATTATCTATCGTTTGGAACCATTCCTGAGGCATTTCGATAAGAAAAACTTGGATCTGTGCAAAAACAATACCTCTCTTCCCTATCAGTTCTTTCAGTGGCTAAAATAGACAAAATATGGGCGAGTTAGCTACCGAAAGTTCTTCTTTTGGTGGATAATGAATAGTTGAAATGTTCGCCTAAGCCACTGAAAGTTCTATTTTAAAAAAAAATGAAAAATACCTTTTGTCTTAGATTTGGAACACCTTAGGGATGATCTTCTGAAATGTTTGCATCTTGATCAAGTTCGGGAATGGCTGTAGGATTTTTGGCTGCCTCTGGATCATTGAAGTGCATGGCTACATCTGCTAGGGTTTCAAGATTAATAGGTGGTTGAGGCTGAGGTCTTGAAGACATAGCTTGCAACCTTAATGACCTGACCTTTTTCTTCAAATGCATAGACACTCTCTAGAGACTGTTGTAGTCTTTTACAATCTTCTTCTTCTTTTTCTTTTCCTTTACACTTTCATGTGCCATTCTTTCTAGGGTTGCACTAGTTTCTGCAAAATTATTTGAGAGAATTTCATACCTGGTTTTAATCACCCTTTCTAGCCCTTCCTATTGTTTTATTTTCTCTTTAAGTTTCTTGATCTTCTTTGATTTTCTCTACTTTCTTTTGCTGCTAGATGAGGCCTTTGCAATTTTCAGTTCATGTTCCTCCTTAGGTGTAGGTGATGGAAAATATTCATACCTTGCTGTGAATGGATATACATACCTTGCTGTAACTGTATCTTCATACACTGTTATAACTAGATCTTCATACCCTGTTGTAACTGGATCTTCATACCCTATTGTAACTGGATCTTTTGCCAGGATTTCTCCTATACACCTATAATTGGAAATTCAGGCTTGGAGGGAGAACACACAATGCAAATTTAGAGATCTTTGGCTTAGCTGCGACATAAATGAAAAATGTAAGATATGCACCAAGAAAAGACCTTGATTACAAGGAACGTGAAATATTTGAAGTCATCATGATTGGTAAACTTGAATAATGGGAATGTACACAACCACCTGCTTTAATGAAATAGAAGTTTAAAAAGTTTCGATGTATCACGTAGGGATGAGATCCAAGTCTTCAAACGACTTTGCTTCTGTCTTTTCGGTGGTTAATTACAATCATAACACATCAACCTGATAGTTTTGGTGCGTGAAAGAACGTGCTGAATGTTTCCAAGATCCTACGCTTTCGGTGGCTAAATAGCCCTCGAATTTCGGTTTTATTCTTCCGAAAGCTAGGTCTTTCAGTGGCTTAGAAGCGATTTTGGAGAGGCACTTAGCCACCGAAACATGTGTTTTGAAATTTTTAAAATAAAAATCAAATCTGACTTTTTGAAAACTTTATTACAAACATAAGGTTCTCAAAAATGAACCTTGAAAAATTTATAACTGCATTTTTCAATGACTTTCTATCACCTAAATTAACAAAAATGACTGTGTTATTTAAGGAGATAACATCGGTCACCTTCGCTAGCTATTTGTCCCGTAACGAATCTTGCTCAGTGTGGGATTTGTCTATGTCGTGCTTTTCATTGAAGTCATCAGGTGTGCCGAAATCGGGGAGTCTTATATCCTTCATAACCTTGTTGATTTTACCCCAATGTTTCTCACATTTGGCCCATTTCTCTTAAATTTCTCGGTGCAGTTTTTGAGACATTCTTTCCCAGTACTCAATCGATTTCTTTATGCAAGACTGATTTCATTCAACACTTGAATGTCGTGTTCTTCTTTATCTTGACCCTGTTGGACTGCACAAATGTAGTCGATTCACTCTACATCTTGGTGTGCATTTTCGTACCACCGCTCCATATCCTTTCACGTCGTGAGTGCCATGAGAGTATCTTCCTAGAGCTTGACTATATTAAGAGTGAAAAGGTGTCACTCATTTGTGAACTTGCTATAGGCCTCTTTGAACTCGCTCCTCAGGTACACCGTGGCCTATGTGGTGTCTTGATAGCACATAGCCAGGTGGTGCAAATTTTCTAGTTCCTTCAAGGTGGCGGCCAACTCCTTTTCATCCTATTTATCTCTGTCCAGGGTAGCATATGATATCACCATCCCCACATCGATACACTCACATGTTATGGCATTTTCTTTGTTTATCAAATTTTCCTCTATAGTGATGAGGATGGAATGATCTAGACTGATCCTCCTCTTCTTAGTAGTTCTTTTAACGACGGCCTTCCTTTTTCGATCATACTCTATAACATGTATATAGGCTACCTCATCCAAAGGTTCAAGAATCTGCTGATCACCCCATGTGAGTGTATTTCCCAGACTTCCGGTAGTGTATATTTGTTCAAGTTTGGGTTCTTGAACTTCCTCGTTGTGCTCCGAAGACCCAGATTCTATCTATTTCTTATCGGGGTTTTGAGTACCGATTGAAATGGAGGCATCGGGAATAGACTTGATACTTACTTTTCATCGGCATTTGAAACGTCGATTTCTTGCTACAGTGCTCCTTTATCTAGCTCGTCTGAACCTGGCTGGTCTTTTGGGCTGTCTTCTTGAGACTCTAGTGCATCGGGATTTTCCGTGTCTAAGACATCTTTAACTTCCTTTTCTTTCTGTGGAAACTCCTTGATTTGGACCTCGGGGATAGGAGAAGATGTCTTCTTAGTTTCCTTTTCTTCTTTGATATGCACAGGGGTCCTGAGAGATACCTTCAGGCTATCATCATCATCATATATCTTTAGAAACCCACTCAAGGGATTTCATGTGTTTCTTTCTATTGGTACCCAGATGTTTTGTGGATGAGTCACTGCACCTTCTGGTGATCTAGCCGGTGGAGTTGTGAATTCAAGGTCATCCAACCCAACAATTTCATCAACATCTATAAATTCGGGGCCTCTTGTACCCACCTGGCTTCTCTCTAGATTATCGACAGGTGACCCTATCATTTATGATAGGTCTAGGTCATTTTGTAGCTGAGCAAGCACCCGTTGTGCCCTTTCCTGTGCATCTTGTACCAAATGGATATATCTACCTTGCGTTGGAGCTATCAAGGGGGATTCTTCTACTTCGGCTACTTCAAAAGCTATGCTTTCATCTCTGGCCCTCAGGACCCCTTGAGACAATTGTTTCAGGGTTGTCGCTTGCTCATCTAGTCTCATGGCCTTGAATCTAGTCACCTTAGGGTCAGCCATCCTTGCCATCACCTCATCCTTTGGATCGTGCTTGCAAAAATGGCCATTCTGGAATCAAAAATCCAATTGGATTAACCCCTCCTTCTTTTCTTGAGTGGTTTCTTTTATGATGTAAAAACCTATATGAAATCCATAAGGTATGAATGCTCACTTCTTATCTTTTACCAGAGTAGCATTGTAACCTTGCAGAATGGTTTGATAATATATTTCCCCTACTACTAGTCAATCAAGGACATACACAGGTAACATGTGTGGTGCTTTGGTGGCTCCGAAAACCATGATATAGGTATCACGCTCATTCAGATACTAGTGTCCAACCTTTGATATCATCCTTTTGGCTACATCTGATAGTCTTAGGCACTCTTTCTTGAACAAAAAAAAATGAATACGTGTGATAAATTGATCACAGATGAGAGAGTAGGATTTATTGTACCTGTTCTCCCACAAGATGCCAAAATATACATGGATCGGGAGTTCTGAGGCATGCCAGCTCAAGTTAATTCTGGTAAAGGCATTTATGGCACATATGATGTCCAATAGATAAGAATCCATATAGAAGGATGGGGTTTCTCCCTCTTTCAGCATCTGGGCCTGTTGAATGCAAATGCTCAACTACTTTGAAATGATGGCACCCCAGTTAAAACCTCTCCCCGAAATGGCTATAGTGTAATCTAGAGGAATCCATGCCTCTAAAAACCTAGAACAATCCTTCTCCCTATACAACCTACAAATGGGGGCGATTAGGTATATATATGGTTCTCTTAAGTTGGTCGTCGGGTACCAGTCGTAGGTCTGATTGGTGAAATTTTTATCCTCTCTCCACCATGAAGCCATAAAATTGATGGTGTCGTGTTTCTCATAGAATCTTACAAAAAAATCGTTGTTCAATCGCTCATCCAGGTCTCTGAGCTTGTAGTAATTCTGCACCTTCACTAGAAGGAAAACCTCGACACACTCGCCATTTTCGTCATTAATCAAACATCTTTATGTGTTTGTGTATTCGATAAGCCACTTCAAGAGTTATATGTAGGGGAATACTAAAGTTATGCTCGCTACCATGTGTAGGTACAATCTTCAGATATTGAGAAAGAATTCATCGTCGAGCCTTCTCATATCGGGGTCATTGTGCGGAGTATACTGGGGAAATTATTCCTGCTTGATCTTCTGGAAAATTTCTCCCCAGTGCAGGAATACTGCCTTGGTCCCTATGCTCGCCTCTGTGTCTCCAAAGGCCATAGGATGAATGAAAACCTTCTCGGTGGATGTCTTGATGACAGGTACTAGTTTTGGAGTAAATTTCAATTGTTTTGTGATTGCTAGGGAAGACTTTTCTCCCACATCTGGTTCCTTTAGCTTCGGTGCTCTTGGAGATTTTCTGGTGGTTGGTTTTCTTGGAGGCATTTTTCTTGTAGATGAAACACTCCTTTAGGGCCAACATCCAAAGAAATATTTGATCAAAAATGTATATGTGAAGTGAAAACACATAAAATCCAGACTGGTACATACCTGTAACACTTGCTAAAATTTGTAGTTTGATAATCACAAGGGGGCCTCAGAAGCTTTTGAACTACTCGTTTCGTTCTTGTTTGATGTTATGAGGCTCCTTTGTGTGCGGAATGATCTTGTTTACAATGACTCAAGAGGATTTAACGGAAAATATCTTACGAGTCGTATCAACCAATTAATCTGGGTGATGATTGAAATTCAAACAAATCTACCATTGAATCTCTACAATTTAATTCATCGTGGGTTGATGGAAAAGGTACAAAGGGTGTTGTTTTGTATCGGTGGGTTCAAACAATCTTTTGTTCTTTGATTCTTGCACAAATTAGAAACTAATGAGAGTTTTGGAATTAATTAACCATTTAAATGCATCGAATCTAAATGTATCTAGCGTTAAAATGTCCCATCATGTCGCTTTCCTAGTGGGGAATTCAAGAATCAACAAGGTGCTATGAGATTTTTCATTGATGTTCATTTTAAAAAAAAAACGCCAACGTCGATCGATTTCGTCGTATGGGTTTGACGAGGCACAATTAGCTCAGAATAAAAATAAGTCGTAAGGTTATCCAATCTAGCAAGGATACATGGAAGATGAGGATAGTAGGTTTGATCATGTACATCAATCGGAGTCGGGTTTTTCAACAAGATGTGAATGTTAAAATAAACCTAGGATTTTCGATGCCGAAAAGCTATTGAGGATCGACCATCGGAGAAAAAATCATTATGTTCTCTACGAACTTACTTTCTCAAAAACTCATCGATGCCGAAATTCTTTGGGGATTGGCTATCGACGATATCCTTGTGTAATTACTTTCCGTGAAAGAAATATTCCATTTTCGGACGCCAATGAAGATCGGTGCTCAATGACTATGGTTTTTGCGAGTGCTTTTATTTCATTTTTAATTCTTCTCAATGCCGAATCTTTGAGTGCATCGGGGAAATGTTTTATCTATTGATTCTTATTCAAAATTTAAATCTTTTAACTCCTGGATTTTCATAGTTTCAAGCAAACTTTTAAAGACTTAATGAGAGCCAAAATGGTAAGCAAATGCAACATTTTCCACAATGAAGATGAATCAGACAGTGAAAAAGATCAAGTGGTACCCAAAAAGTAAAATTTTACATAGGATTTTTAGGGTGTGTTGAGTGCTCAACAAATGGCGATTTACTGGGCGAAAGCATAATATTTGTTCCTCCTTCAGGCTCAACTGATACAAAAGATGGTGGAGAACTTAACTAGTTTTAAATCAGAGCCTCTTTTTTCCTTACATTTGAAATTATCCAGTTGATGCTTCTGGGTTTGTCTGTGGGGTTTCCCACCTTTATTCCTCCTTTGTTTCCTATAACCCTGAATCATGCCTGTTTGACAAAAATCTAATAAAGTATTCATTGGCATGAAGTCTTTAGTTACCTTTAATCACTTGCTACGGTGCTGCTCCACTGCCAGTGAGCATCCATAGCCCCGATGGAGTCAACCTGACATCACAGACCTTGCTCTTCTGCCAGCGAGCGTTCATAGCCCCGATGAAGATATTTGTATACCCTCTCCCACTGTTCACTCATTTTGGTATAGTTAAATTTTATTTTGGCAGAATTCCCTGAGCGAGTGAGAGAGGATGATGTCTATTTAATTTGAAAAGTGAGATGGTTAAGGTGAATCCTTTGCTATCTTTATCTTTAGGGTTCATGTAGTCCTTTTCATCTTTCCAACTTTCCCTTAAGGTTTCACCAGACCACCGGTTAGAAAATTCTACATTTCTCCAAAGTCATTCATTTTCATAGGTTAGAGGACCCCTCGGGACAACCGTAGGCTCCTCAATGCTTCTTGTGTTGTATGCGAGCAATGAGTTAGGAACATATTTCACTATGTCGCATGATTTGAGTTCAACCATTGTCTTGCTAAACACAACCTTCAAAAGTGCGGAAATCAAAACAACAAAAGAAAACATAGAAGAAATCGCAATCGATCTCGCTGAAACAAACTTATGAAACACACACACAAAACATAAA
>JASDQU011247962.1:9717-21872 GCA_032191745.1 Picea mariana | reverse complement strand
AATGGAAATATTGTTTTTGGGCTTGGCCATTTACTGGAAGGGCGTCGGGTTTCCTCCTTAGGTTCAATAACCGATAAGTGTCTGCCCCAATATTCTCGGCCACCTGGAAAGGTCCGAGGCACAGATTCTAAAACTTAGAATGTTTTCCTTAAGGCTCATTTTCTTTTTCCCATTTTAGGACTAGGTATCCTACTTCAAAATTCTTCTCTTTAGCCTTATGCTTGTCAAAGCATATTTTAACGATCCGCTGGTGAGCTAGGAACTTTGATTTATCTTTCTCCCTCCCTTCTTCTAGCATGACCAGAGTGTCAATTCTTTGTTGTATAGCCGATGAAGGCTCCCCTCTAGAATCTTGGGCAAGTTGAAGAGATGGAAGATAGATCCCGTTTGGGAGAATAGCTTCCTGTCTGTATACCAGAGAGTACAGGGAATTTCCTATAGCTTCTTTGGGTGTGACACTATCATCCGATAAAGTGTTATCAATTAGATTATGCCAATTTATCTAGCTGTCTACAACTGTTTTCTTCAATATTCTGACCAAGTTCTTATTAGTTGATTCGACCAATTTGTTTCCCTGTGGATAGTAATTTGTAGAGTATATAATTATGATTCCTTTGTCTAGTGCAAACTCCGTTAATAAGGTGGAAGAAAAGTAAGATGCATCATAAAAAAAAAAGAATAGAAGGGACACCAAACCTTGTGATTAGTTGTTGTTCTATGAATTGGATTACCACCTTCTCATTTGCATGGGTCAAAGGGATGGCCTCTGCCCATTTCGTGAAATAATCAGTGGAAGTAAGTATATACTTATTCTGTTTTGAAGAGATCAGTGTAATTTCTTCTATGATGTCTAACCCCCATTACTCAAAAGGCCTAGAAGCGTTCACTAGTTGGAGTGGGATTGTTGATCTCTTCTCTCTCCCAATGCTTATTTGACAAGTTTTATAGTTCCTAGCGTAGGTGTGAGCGTCCTTGAACAAAGTGGGCCAATAATAAACAACTCTTAGTATCTTATGAGCGGTGGTGTTTCCTGCAAAATGTCCACTGGTAGGGACATCATGGAGATCCTTAAGAACTTTGTCTGCATCTTCACATTCAAGACATCCTAAAAGTACCCCATCATAATTAATCCAAAAGAGTATTGAATTTATGAGGTGATATTGCGTAGATTTCAACCTGAGAGCTCTCCTTTCCCTGGGGTTGACGTTTTCTGGGCAAGTCCCATGATGCAAGAAATAAGTCAAATTCTCATACCAAGACTCTAGCCCTAGGGAAATGTATGAAGCTTCACCACACCATAATTTCATTTCATTCTCCCATCCAGAGTCTTCATTTACTTGGTCTTGGGATTCATCCACAAGTTTGCACAACCCTTGCCCTTTAACTAGTTTGGCAGGTTTTATATCTAGATCAAATTCTTGGAATACTTCCATCCAATTCCCTCTTCTTTCTCCCATATCTTATTGTCTTAATAAGGATCAGACTGCAAGGTGAGGTACGATTACTTTGGTATGATTCTTGAGGATGTAGGATCTAAAGTGTTTTACTACCTTATATATAGCATAGACATGTTTATCAATAACATGATAATTAAGTTCAACTCCTTGGAGGTTAGTGATCATGAACGACACCGGAGCCTTGTTGTTGTCATCACCCTTCTAAGTCAATATTGCATCTAATGATTGGTCGGAGGCGAAAGCATAGAGGAAGAAATATCTGTTAAAATTAGGAATTCGTAACATGGGGGCTTGAGATATAGAAGTTTTAATATTGCTGAAAGAATCCTTTCGTTCATCGTCCCACTTAAATTCAACATCTTTGTGGATCATATTTTGTAATGTTGTAACAGTCTCGGCGAAATTAGGTGTGAATTTTCTTACAAAATTGATTTTTCCGAAGAAGGATTGCATTTTCTTTTTGTTCTGAGGTAACAGGATTTGAGTTATAGATTTGACTCACTCAGGGTCTATCCGAATGCCAGCTTGGGATATAATATGACATAATAGATTTCCTTCCTCCACACCAAATATAGTTTTCTTAGGGTTTAAAGATATACCGTATTTTCTACAGTTTTCAAAAATCTGGGTTAAGTGTTGGATGTGTTCCTCTATGTTCTTTGAATACACAGTTACATAATCCGGATACATTACCACACATATGTTGATCAGTCCTCGAAATGATACATCCATGTCCCTTTGGAAGGTCTCCCCCATGTTGATTAAACCGAAGGGCATGAATTTGTAAGCAAACGTTCCCCACTTGGTTCAGAAGGTAGTTATCAAATGGTCTTCCTCTAAAGCCAGAACTTGTCTATAAATCAAGAAATCGTCCAGTAGAGAATAAATCTCAGAGCCAGACACGGTCTACAAGAGTTGTTCCATTGGTGGGACTAGGTAGTTCTCCTTTTCTGAAGCTCTGTTGAGGTTCCTAAAATCTACGCATAAGTGGATTTCTCTAGACTTTTTTCTCACAGGGACCAAATTTGCTACCCACACGGAATGCCTAACCTAGAAGATAATTTTGGCATCTAAAAGTTTCTTCAACTCCTGACACATGAGAGGTTCCAGGGATGGGTGATATTTCTGGAGCTTCTGTTGGAATGGTTTCATTTAAGGTTTTAGCAGTATAGTGTGTTGGATGATACAGGTATCATAATTTTTCATATCTCGGTAGGACCATACACAAATATCTTTATATTGTATGAACAATTTGAGATAAGCCTTTCTTTCCTCTTTAGATATAGTCTTTCCAAGATTTACATTCTTTGGGTTTTCCAGGGTTCCAAGATTTATAGTTTCATGCATGGGACAGGAAATACCGGTCTTCGAATATTTGCGCCCCTTAAATCATCCTTTTAGGTCAAAAATATTCTTTAAATTAGTTATCCCCTTCAAGATTGTGTGAGACTTCGATTTGTCAGTTGGTTTACCAATATGAGGATCAATGTTTGTTGATTGTTCCTGGAATACTTCATCGTCAATAGCTATGTCTTTGAAATTATCTTGGTTAGTCAAAAAGTTTATGATATTTTCATCTCCTTCAAAGAGTTTCCAATTAGAAATGTTGTTAGGAACTAATGGTTTGTATAGTAGCTCCATAGTGAACTGGGAGGCTTCATAATCTTCTAAAGGTGACAACCTTGAAGCAACTATGGCTAGGGAATCAACAAGGATATTCTTTGCTCTCGGAATCACTGTAATATTGAAAGCTTCAAAATGCTCTATTCACCTATGCACTTCCTGTTTATAATTCTTTAGGTGCAGGGAATTGAAATGTATAGTATTACTTACTTGTCTAACGATAATATCCGAGTCTCCAAAAACCTTCAATTCTTTGACATTTAATTATATGGATTTCTTTAACCCTTGGACTAGAGCTTCATACTCGACAGTGTTGTTTATGCACTTGAATGCAAGTCTATAGGATAGGAAATGACGTTTACCTTTTGTATCAATGAGGATGCACCCTAACCCTGATCCTTCCTGTGATTTAGATCCATCAAAGTATATAGTCCAAATTTGTGAGCAAAAATTAACCATTTCTTCTTTCTTATTACTTTCTTTCTCTCCTATCTTTTGTCTGGTGATTTCTAACACAAGTTCTTGACATAAGATGGTTTCCTCTATCGGTATCGATGATTTCTCTTGAAAACCCATTTCAAAATTTTGAGTAAGAAGGACATCAGATGAGAGAGGGGAGAATTTTCGAAGTAGGAATCACAGGAATAATTTCCTAACACAGGGAAATTTTTCGATAAGGGTTCATTTAGGGTTTCTAAATCAGTGAAAGTATGTTTTAGATATCTTTCCCTATCATTTCTGATCATATTCTTGTATCCCTTCAGCGGTAGCCAAAGGTGTGCCTAGTCTGTACTGAAGTATCCATTTAACTTCTCAATAACAATCCATAAGCTTCTGGGATATCTACTATGATAATATCAATCACTTTCACAAACTTAGGATGTGTCTCTATTCTGATCCTTACATCTTTGAGTTACCCCATGACTTTGACCTAGGTTTTGTCTGGTTGTATTACATGTTTATCTCTTTTGGGAGGAAAAACGTTTAATTTCTTGCAAATAGACAATGGCATAACATTGAAAGATGCTCCTAAATCGACCAAACAGTTGTGAAGGTTCCTTTTGAAAACTTCAAACGTTAAAAGGAACGATGGGACAAAGGGTTTTCCCTTCTTATCTTCCGAGTAGGTATTCACAATTGGTTTATTTACTAGATCTATGGAAGTTAGATTTATTTGTTGTTCATCGCTTGACATAGGGTTTTATATTGATTTCAAAGCTTGTAGTAGGAATTATTTTTGTTGATGGATTCTACTTATGTCCATAACTGATATATTGGCCTTCAACTTATTCAAATCTTCAACTACGTTGTACTCTAGTTGGGGAGATTCTTGAGTATGGATGCTAATAGGGTTCTTACAAGGAGCAAAAGGTTCTTTCAGGTGATTGCGAGTCGCTCTTCCTCCCAGAGTTCAGGTAGTAGTAGGATCTTTTGAGAAAGGTGGACCCTTACTTTGCGTTTTTGCAAACGAGATCTCTGCGGGTGGTTCTTGAACTTGAAATAAGTTTTTGAACGACATAATTAGGTCAGGATCCCATATCATCATGGTTGTATCTTCTGGTGGATCAATCACTTTCTGATCAACGACATTCATAACTAAACCACTTGGTTGTTCAGTTAGGGAATCCTCAACTAAAAACTGGTTGGCCATCAAATTCACAGCATGCACCCATTGAGGGCAGTCTCTTTCAGAGTGCTTTTCTTGATGATAGGTACATAAAGAATCAGATGCTAGGGGAGGTTCAATTTATTTGAATGGTGGGTTCCTTTTAAAGAAACGCTTATAGGGCCTTTGTCCTTGGTTTCCCTCCCCTGCACTTATTTTCATGTCTATGATCTCATTTGATAATTTTTTAACCATGCATTGTAGACCTTCTATGTCTCCATTACCCTTATCGGGAGTATGTTCTTCTTGTTTCCCTAGAGGTCTAGTCAAAAGGAGTCCTCTCCTAGCCTTCTTTACACCCTTTCATATGGAATTCTATCATTTTGGCTTCTTCAAAATTCTCATCTAAGGTTCGTTTGGCATCGCTCTTCAAAAACATGGAAATAGAAGTTGGGAGCGCATTAGCATATACTTTGATTTGCAACTCCTGAGTTGGTTTAGCTTCAGGCTGGAATTTGTTTAAGATGGTTGTGAATATTTGATTGAAATCTTTAACCTTCTCTTCTGAACTCATGGTAGCTGCAAAAAATTCAGCCATCAAAGCTCCTATAGTGGTTTCTTGGGCGAATTTATCTAGAAATCCTTTTGAAATTTTGTCCAACTAGTTATGGATCCTACAGGTAAGTTGAAATACCATGTGGAGGTAAAGTTCTCGAAAGTGTAGGGGAAAAGTATGAATACCATGTCTTCATGTTGGACATTCATAAGTTTGATCGCTAGTATGAATTTCTTGACATGATCTTCAAGTAATCCTGTGGTTTCGGGGTCAAACTTAGGAGGTAACTTCTCTGGATGTCGGGGAAGGTTATGGACTGGTCCCGGGAGAGCTAAAACATCTCTAGAAAACTAGGGTTGATTATTATGTGGTGGGTTTCATCTTTCTTCATTATGGTCATTGTTGTCTTCCATATCTTCAGATTTTGAGTTAAACTCCTCTTCTTTCGAAAAATTGTCTGGTTCAGAGACATTGTCAGCTGACGTTTCAGGGATCAGATTAAGAGGATGTTTGATTTAGGTGATTGTGAATTCTATTAGGTATTCTACTATGTGCACAAAAACCTCATTGGGAATATTGACCATTGGTCTACTTATTTTTTTTCTTCAAGGAAGTATCAGAGATAAATACAACGCATTGATCTGTCGGGTGTATGCTCTTATGATTCTTCTGAATTGATTTAATTTCTCGTGAGGGAGAGCATAAGGTATGTCAGGGAACAAACTTTCTTCCTCAGGATGGGGTGAGTTACTCGTTTCAAGAGTACTCAGCGTGTGTGGGTTGTCTTGGGAATGACTATCCATGCATGTTGGTTGTTTTGAATCTACAAGTTGTCTAAAGTATTACATGAAATAGGTATTCATCCATTCATTCTTCAGGCCCTCTTTCTAGCACCAATTTTTTTGTTTGTCCTAGATCCCTTTAGTTCAATAGCAGGAACCAAACCTGCCACCAAGGCCCAATTAGACTCTATAGCATTTAATGGTGGAATGGTTCTCCAGATATTGTGATTTGGCCAATTAATCGATGGGATTTACATTTTCTTGTGAAGGCCTCTCCTTCGTTTCATACTTTCTCTTTTTGTATTTTCTCTTAGGTGGGACCGATATAACGTTTTAAGCTGGTATAAACCAACTTGGCAACAAAAAGGGAAATGGTTCTAAATATTGGAGAAGAGGCTGAGCTTGGGATAACCCGCTACTTAACCATGAAAATGACAGTTCTATACCACAGGCCTAGTACTAATAGGTTAAACATGTGAGAATCCAATTACTGTTTGAGATACTAATTGTCAGAATGAAAACATGTATGCGATAAGATAATGGCAAACAAAATAATTCACCTACTCTAATCATCCATCACATAATAACACAACGATTCATCTTCATCATTAAAGAAAAGAACTGTAAAATATTGCATTAGATAACTTAACAATAGATTCAATAGCTATTACTCATTATAGCATCCATTCATGAGACGAGATAGGAAATAGTTCTTCTCCACATCCAATCACACATGCATTTGATGAAAACTTAACTTGTCTCTGGTCTAGAAGGACTTCTCAATTAAAGGTAGCTTCAAAATAATTCTTAACAAACCAAAAAATAGAGTTGCTTGCAACAACCATCGACCCTTAACTAATCGGTCTATGCTCTTATTTATAACATAAAATTAACTAAGAATAACGACTAAAGTGTAGTAAAGAAAAACAGAATTCGCCATGTGGAATTCTCTCCTAACAGTTTTCCAACAGTCATCTTAAGATATCACTTTGAAAAGGTGACTTTTCTCATAATCCGACCAACTAATGAACAACTCCTCGCAGGTGTGGGCATGTGGAAATATGTGTTGTTCCATCGGAGCCACACAAATCCCTCTAATCTTTACTGCATGTGTCTGATATTTCACCAGACTGACGCTTAACTACTGCAGCACATGCCAAGCTCTTATCGGGTGTTCCATAAATTGTTGCACCTATCCTGGCACTATGTCAGTCACCTTATCTAGCTACTCAGCCCATAACGAATCTTTCTTGGTGTGCAATTCGACTATGTCGTGCAAGTCGTCGAAGTTGTCGGGTGTGCTTAACTTGGGGAGTCTGATACCCTTCATATCCTTGTTGATTTTAACCCAATGTTTCTCTCATTTGGCCCATTTATATTGAATTTCTGGGTGCGGTTCCCACAACATTATTTCCAAATGTTCGGTCGATTTCTTTATGTAATCCAAATTGATTTCGTTCAACACCCGAATGTCATTTTCTTCTTTATCTCAAACTTGTTGGACTGCACCAATGTAGTCGATTCTCTCTACATCTTGCTGCACCTTCTTGTACCACCACTCCATATCCTTTCACGTCATGAGTGCCATGATAGTATCTTACTGGGGCTCGAATATCTTGGTAGTGAAAAGGTGTCGCTCGTTTGTGAACTTGCTATAGGCCTTTTGAACTCGCTCCTCAGGTACACCGTGACCGTGTGGTGTCCTGATAGTACTTAGCCAAGTGGTGCAAATGTTATAGTTCCTTCAAGGTGGTGGCCAACTCCTTTTCATCTCATTTAGCTCTTTCTAGGGTAGCATCTGAGATCGCCATCCCCACGCCGATAAGCTTAGATGTTCTGGAATTTTTTATGTTTATCAAATTTTCCTCTATAGTGATGAGGATGGAGTGATCTAGAGTGATCCTCCTCTTATTAGTGGTTCTTTTGATGATGAGATTCCTTTTCTGATCATACGCTATAGCATGTATATCCGCTACCTCATCCATAGGTTCAGGAATCTGCTAATCAACCCATGTGAGTGTATTTCCCAAACTTTCAGTGGTGTATATTTACTCAAGATCGGGTTCTTGAACTTCCTTGTTGTGCTCTGAATTCTCGAATTTTGTCTATCATTCATCGGGGTTTTGAGTACCAATTGAAATAGAGGCGCCGGGAATAGAATCGATACTTACTTGTTCATCGGCCTTTGAAACACTGATTTCCTGTTGCAAGGCTCCTTTATCTGGCTTGTCCAACCCCAGTTGGTCTTTCGATCTGTTCACTTGAGACTTTGGCACATCAGGCTTTTCTATGTCTAAAACATCCTCAAATTCCTTTTCTTTCTGTGGAAACTCCTTGATTTGGACCTCGGGGACAAGATAAGATGTCTTCTGAGGTCCCTTTTCTTCTTTGATATGCATAGGGGTACCGAGATATACCTCCAGGCTCTCATAATCATCATATATATTTATAAAATTGCTCAAGGGGTTTGACGCAGTTGTTTCTACTAGTACCCAGACCTTGTCTGGCTAAGTTGCCACACCTACTGGTGATCCAACTGGTGGTGTTGTGAATTCAAGGTCATCCAACCCGACAAGTTCATCAACATCTATAAATTCGACGCTTCTTGTACCCACATGGCTTCTCTCTGGGTTATCGATAGGTAATCCTGTCATTTATAATAGGTCTGGGTCATTTTGTAGATGATCAAGCACCCGCTATGCCTATTTGAAGATGAGCAGTCCCATTTCCCATGCATCTTGTGCCAAATGGATATATCTGCTTTTCTTTGGGGCTATCAAGGGGGCTTTTGCTGCTTTGGTTGCTTTGGATTCTATCCTTTCTTCTCTGTCCCTGAGGACCCCTTGAGACGATTGTTCTAGGGTCATCTCTTGCTCATCTAGGCTCATGGCCTTGAACCTGGTTGCCTTAGGGTTAACCATCCTTGTCATCACCTCATCCTAGTCTTGAGAATTTTCAGTGAAGATCTCATCTTCAAACCTGTCATGGGCGTATGGCCAGCAGGACAATACTTGCGATGCAAGCTTCAGGACTAGACCCTTTGGGTCATTCTTATGAAAACAACTAGTCTGGAATCATAACTCCAATTGGCTTAACCCCTCCTACTTGGCTTGAGCGGTGTCTTTTACTATGTAGAAACCTATATGAAATCCATAAGGTTTGAATGCTCACTTCTTATCTTTTACCAGAGTAGCATTGTAACTTTGCAGGATGGTCTCATAACAGATTTACCCTACTACTAGTCGACCAGGGACATACACAAGTAATAGGTGTGGTTCTCCGGTGGCTCTGAAAACCCTGATATAGGTATCACGCTCATCCAAATACTAGTGGCCAACCTTTGATATCATCCTTTTGGTCAGATGCGACAGTGTTGGGCACTCTTTCATGAAAAACAAGAAATGAATACATGCGATAAATTGATCACAAATGAGAGAGTAGGATTTCTTGTACCTGTTCTCCCACAAGATGCCAAAATATACATGGACCAAGAGTTCTAAGGTGTGCCAGCTCAAGTTCATTTCGACAATGACATTTCTAGCACAGATGATGTCCAATAGATAAGAATCCATATAGAAGTATGGGGTTTCTCCCTCTTTCAACATCTGGTCTCGTTGAATGAAAATGCTCAACATCCTTGAAATGATGGCACCCTAGTTAAAACCTCTCCTCGAAATGAATACAGTGTAAGCTAGAGGCATCCATGCCTCTAAAAAACTGGAACAATCCTTCTCACCATACAACCTACAAATGAGGGCCATTACGCATATATATGGTTCTCTTAAGTTGGTTGTCGGGTACCAGTCATAGGTTCGATTGGTGAACTTTGTATCCTCTCTCCACCATGAATCCATCACCTTGTTGGTGTCATGTTTCTCATAGAAGCTTACAACAAAATCGATGTTCAGTCACTCATCCGGGTCTCTGATCTTGTAGTAATTATGCACCTCCATTGGAAGGAAAACCCTGACACACTCACCATTGTCGTCATTAATCAATCATATTTGTGTGTTTGTGTGGTCGATAAGACACTTCAAGAGTTCTATTTAGGGGAATACTGCAGTTCTGTTCACTACCATGTGTATGTACGATCTTTGGATATTGAGAAAGACTTCATCGTTGAGCCTTCTCATATCGGGGTCATTGTGTGGAGTATACTCAGGAAATTCTTCCTACTTGATCTTCTGGAAAAGTTCTCCCCAGTGCGGGAATACTGCCTTGGTCCCTATGCTTGCCTCCATGTCTCCAAAGGCCGGAGGCTAAATGAAAACCTTCTTGGTGGATGTCTTGATGACGGGTACCGGTTTTGGAATAAATTCCAGTTATTTTGTGACCGTTGGGGAAGAACTTTCTCCCACATCTGGTTCCTTTAGCTTCGACGCTCTTGGATATTTCCCGGTGGCTGGTTTTCTTGGAGGCATTGTTCCTACAAATAAAACACTCCTTTAGGGCCAACATAGAGAGAAATATTGGATAAAAAATGTATATGTAAAGTGAAAACACAAAAAATCCATACTGGTACATACCTGTAACACTTGCTAAACTCTGTAGTTTGATACTCATCGGGGGGGCTCATAATATTTTGAACTACTTGTTTAGTTATTCTTTGATTTTCCAAGGCTCCTTTGTGCACATAATGATCTTTTTTACAATGAGTCAAGAGAATTTAACGGAAAATATCTTACCAGTCGTATCAACCAATTAATTCGAGTGATGAGTGAAATTAAAACAAATCTACCACCAAATCTCTGCAAGTTAATTCATCGTGGGTTGACGAAGGAAGCGTGAAGGGTGATGTGTTGTATTGGTAGGTTCAAATAGTCTTTTTTTTTTATTCGCACACGAATAGAAACCAATGTGATTTTTGGAATAAATTATCCCTTTAAATGCGTCGAATCTAAACATATCTGGCGTTAAAACGTCCCATCATGTCACTTTCCTAGTGGGGAAGTCGGGAATCAAAAAGGTGCTACTAGAGTTTTCATTGATGTTAGTTTGCAAAACAAAACGTTGATGCTGATCGATTTCGCTGTATGGGTTTGACGAGGCACAACTAGCTGGGGATAAAACTAAATCGTAAGGTTATCCAATCTGGAAAAGATACATGGAAGATGAGGATAGGAGGTTTGATCAGGTACATCAATCGGAGTCAGGTTTTTCAACAAGATGTGTGTGCTAAAATAAACCTATGATTGATGATGCCAAAAAGGTATCGGGGATTGACAATTGGGGAATAACTCATTATGTTCTCTACATACTTACTTTCTCAAAAATCGTCGATGCTGAAATATTTCGGGGATCGACTATCGGCGATATCCTCATGTAATTACTTTTTGTGAAAGAATATTTTGTTTTCTGACGCCGATGAAGATCGACGCTTAGCGACTATGGTTTTCTCAAGTGCTTTTCTTTCATTTTTATTTCTTCCCGATGGCGAATCTTTGAGCGCGTCAGGGAAATGTTTTAACTGTTGATTCTTACTCAGAAGTTAAATATTTTATGTCATGGATTTTCATAGTTTCAAGAAAACTTTTAAAGACTTAATGAGAGACAAAATGGTAAGAAAACACAACATTTTCCACAATGAAGATGAATCAGACAGTGAAAAAGATCAAGTGGTACCCAAAAAGTAAAATTTTACATAGGATTTTTAGGGTGTGTTGAGTGCTCAATAGGACACTCCACTGAGAAGATTCATATTTCAGAATCAACAACTGATAGAAATAGATAGGTCTCAGGAAGAAGAAGGATTCATAAGAGCACCTCCTTCCAGAAGATCTTCAACTCCCAGGTATCAAACTATCTTTTTTGGTTTATGTTATGCATGTAATAATTTTGGACATAAAGAGGTGAATTGCAAAGCTAAAAATAGAAACATAAACTACCTTGAAATTCATACACAAAAGGGTTATCCAAGAAGGTGTTAGAAGATTGGTTGTTGTCATTGATGTCAACCCTAGTCATGGGTTTTGGACCACAAGATTGATGAAGTTATTTGGACATGAAGGAAAATGCACATGTAGATACAACACCCATGGATGGATAGTGTACATCATGCTCTTTCCGGTGGTATGTGGCACGTCACGTGGATCCTCATGGTTGAGGAGAAATGAATTTTTGAAGATGACAAG
>JASDQU011247960.1:0-25698 GCA_032191745.1 Picea mariana | reverse complement strand
AAATGTATTGTTTAGGGTACAGGTCTTAGTATGTTTTTTAATAGTTTCAGATCAATTCAATGAATATTTTGTGCGGGCCACACTCTACAAGGTCACTCTCTAGAATAAACCAAAATTCAACAAGGTATGCCATTTTTTCTATAACACCTTTTCTGAGAGGTTCCAAGTAGTTCCACATGGAGGAATTTCATAAAACACACTGAAGAACATTGTATATAAGTTTCAGATATTTATTCATTACAGGTACAAAGTTATGATCATTTCAATTTGGGGTTGTTGACTAATCCAAAACTAGTCATGGTTGAGACAAGCAGTTGATGAGTTGGCACATACATGAGGTGTATAGTTGATGATGTTGGTACATATTGATGAATAATTTTTGATGATTATTTGACACATGATTGGTATATACTTGATACATGGTTGGATGCACTTGTTGATGGTACAGGTTGATTACAGGTTGTTTGGCACAGGTTGGTGCATGGTTGATGCACTTGTTTATGTTGATAGATTGATATCTGTTGAGGATTGTTGCCTCATCTCAGTTGGTGCTAATAATGTAAGATGAGTATTGCATATAGAGCTGGTGCTCTTATAGAGTTGTACTCTATTCAATTGTTGATGAAAAACCCCCGGATTGAATTCCATAATAAAAAGAAAACTTGTACATACATCTTGTGTTCTTTGTGTTCCTTGTGGAGATGATTTGTTGATGATATGTTGCTGATATGTATTCACATATAACTGATTATAAATGATAGAAATGAGTAATGAGAAAATGTTGAATGTTAACTAAGAAGTTTTTGTGTAAGAGGGAAGTTTTGGGAAAAAGATCCCCACACTCATTCACCTCCCCCTCTAAGTGTGGTAGGTGTGTCCAACACATCACTGGTTTCACTTCTGTTCTCTTTGACTTAAGACAACCACTAAAATTAATGCTTAATTAAAAGTTAATAGAATTTGTGTTTGTAGGGTCCATCAATTCAATCTAGGCTAGAGCCTTGATTTAGGATTGGAGAGGAAACTCTTCAAGGCTACACAAACAAACATAAGAGTCTGAGCTAGGGAGTGCTTGAAAGTCCAGTAACCGTGAAAGTTATCCCAGAACCCCCTCTAACACATGGCTAAACATGAGGTCATGTGCGAAAAGGTAGCAGAGATAACCCCTCCAAAGCTGGACCAAGCATAGTGGGGAATGCATATAGAGGGCTTATCTTGGGATTCTTTTGATCGAATTTTCCACAGAGCTTCGTGGGTCTCGAATCCGTTCGAGGTACACAGTCGTCTTCCAGAACACTTGATTTCGATACCCTTGATAGGTTTCAGGATTGATACCCTGCTCATTGCGGTCCACCTGACTGTTGAATGTACCCACCTGGTGACTGTTCGTGCGCTGGCAACCTAGTTGCCTTTATCTTATTGAATTACACATGTGACTATGGGGGTATATCATGGTACCTAGGGTAGACATTGGGCCACGCTTTGCAGAGTATACCTGGAGGGTGCTTCCGTATTCGAGTTTCACTTGCACCGGTAAGTTGCTCTAGTGTTGGCTAGTGTAACTGTTCTTCCAACTAGCTAGTGATCTGCTTGTCTTGTCTCATAGGAGATTTTTCTAGTGTGTGCTGGTATTTAACGTTAATAGAAATCCCTATTGTGTCATTTATCTTCTCACACCATGGAGGACTAGGAGCTCTGCAGGTCATGAAGGCTTCTTGGCTTGCTGCCGGTTAATCTGGAGCCACCCCTGCCACCGCTAAGGCGAAGACTAGACCAACAAGGGTCTTTTGAGGCGACTGGGCCACATGAAACTGAGCCCGAACCATCTCCAAGAGGATAACATTTGATTTCAGGGGAACCAACCATTTTTGACCTCGGAGTGAAAGCTCTTGGTCTGTATAACCCTCCAATCACTGATCTATCGATGCCCATCATCGTACAGGTTAAACCTTACGAGCATCAGGTAGTGTCACAAGCAATGATGGAGACAAATGCTACTACTTCTTTAGGGAATCCTCATATTCCCTCTATGACTGTCACCATAGGGGGTTTTCCACCTCTTAACCAACTATCACTGGTCCAAACCACTATGGTCTTGATTTCCTCTACCTCGAGCAATGGTTTTATTCCATCTATGGTGGTGATCATGGCTCCTTTCACCCAGAGTGCGACAGACCCTCCATTCTCATACGAGATACCTGGCGTTGATACTAACTCTGTCCTTTCCTACTCCACTCTACAGACTTTAGGTCTAGGGGTAGGGATCTCGAACGCTCCTCTGTAAGGATCCATGGGGGGAACCTCAGCTCCCTATAACACTTTCCCTTATGGAGGGGGTCATATACCTCCTTCGTCCCCTTCGCTCAGCGGTGCTCACTAGCACTCCGCCAGGCCGAACGTAAACTATAGTTCGTTTGGAGCAGGTAGTCAAGGACTTCCTTCTTATAGTATGTCGGTAGGTTCGACACCATTCTCTTTGTTCGATGCGTTTGGTAACAATGCATTCTTGTCAGCTACCGTCTTGGTCGGGGGCAACCCCAGTTATGGACAACAAAATCCTGTGCAGGGTACTATTCCTGTGTAGGGGGAAAACTCAAGAATTCCTTCCTCACAAGGACCTTGGAATCCGTGACAAGGATCATTAAATTTATTATTTAATGATAAATTTATTATTCCGACCAGGGGAAACCCCTTCCATAGTTAATGGAACCCTGGGCAAGGCTCAAGACCCATGCTCGTCAGATCGATAGGGGGAAACCCTTCCCAAAATCCTTGGATTGCAACACAAGCCCAACCTTTTACGGTAGTTAGCTAATGACGTCTCAACAAGCACAAAATCCATATGCTGGTCACGACCATGGTTATTACCATAACCCTAGCCAATAACATAACTTTTCCTGGCAACCTGGTGCTAGCCAAACTCTAGGCTCCTTTTTCCCCAGTTATAATCAAGAAACCAAATTACTGTTTCTGACAACTTTTCACTTGCCAGACTTGACAAGGTTATTAAAGGACCCCATCTATCACGATCCGTGTTGGCCTCCCATGCTAACCAAGTTTCCTTCATACATTCCAAAGTTCGAAGCTAAGATTAATGGAGATCCAGGCGATCATGTGACTACCTTCCATTTATGGTGCTCTTCCAACTCTTTGAGAGACATCTCCATCCATTTGCGTTTGATTCAACACATTCTCATCGAGAGTGCTATGAAATGGTACACCGAGCTCAACCTCTCAAGATAATCTACCTTTGGTGAATTGGTAATGTATTTCTTAAACCATTTTCAATTACCTGTGAGATACGACGCCGACACCGAGTTGGTGGCCAAATTTGAGCAGACAAAGGCAGACCATATCTTTGATCACATCGAAGAATGGAGACGTTGAAAGAGTTTGATAAAAGTACCAGTCCCACCAACATTCCTGCTTGAGTGGTTCCTTAAGTATTTGGTACCACAATTATCTAAAGACGTCGCAACGTCGGGGGTCTTTTAAGAAGAAGAAGCGATAATGAGGGCTCAACAACTAGAGCTGATTTACTCTCAGTCTGGTTTACTTTACAAAGTTTTTCCAGATGCACCGCGGTCGATACTTGACAAGACTAGACAGAGATCTGGACCACATGCTGATGGTATTGTTGGTTCAATGCAAATGAAGCCCGCTGATTAGTTGTCGAATCAATTGCAACAATTGTTAATACAGAAGACAAAGGCCAGCCAGACCACTGGTTCAGCTGCTCCCCCTACTCGAACATTAGATGTACATAGTGTGCAATCGACAAAACTGAAGGCCACCCAACAACCTGACGGAAAGAAGAAACAACGAAAGAAGGGTAAGGGGGATAAGAAACCTACCAATAATGCTGGCAGGGGAAACACATAAAAGAATAAGTTGAAGTATCCACATAATCTTTACATGGAAGACCATCCGACTCACTAGTTCCCTCAGCTTGTGGAGGCCCAAAAGTTATTGGCACAACAACAACCTACTGTGTTAACGAACCCATTTCCACATGGGAAAAATTTAACTCAAGCCTCTTCGAGCGCGGAAGGGGTTAGTCATGGACCCCCTCCGTCTTCGATTAATCCTTCATCTGCGAATGTATACATGATGAAAGGTAGAATTGATATAACAACTAGGACATGGGACTACGAAATGCCAAACACCTCTAAGAAGGGTAAAGAAGCCGAAAACCCACCTCTTTCTCTCCAGACTGAGAAGACGTTGGGAAAAATAGTGAAACACATTCCAAAAGGTGTGTTCAATAAATATTCCCACAACCCAAATGCAAGGGCAACCCAGAACTACTCTGTGGTGGAGGATTTGTCTCAAACCCCTTGTGTAATGTCTGCTTTGGAAGTCCTCCAGAGCTGCCCTTCCCAGAGAAAGGCTTTGTTAGCTTCCTTAGGATCTACTAAGACTTGTAATCTGGGAATGATCATGCTTGATATGAATGAATTAAAACCTCATCTCCCTTACCATGTGGCATTTCAGATAGTAGTGGCTTACACCATGAAAAATTTTACTCAGAACATTTTCTGCACAGTGGTTGATGAGGGTGCCTCGACATGCGTGATGTCTTTGGCGTGTTGGAAGGCCATTGGTCAACCCGTTTTGTCTCTGTCACCTACTCTTCTTACCACTTTCAATGGTCGTTCGTTCCAACCACATGGAATCATCCCCTCTTTCCCCGTTCAGTTAGGGGGGAAGACCGTGTGCATCGAGGTTGAAGTGGTCAATGCGTCTCTTGACTACAATCTCTTGTTAGAAAGGAGTTGGACCTATTCTATGCAAGCAGTGGTTGCAACAATTTTCCAGGTCTTGTTGTTTCCACATGAGGGCCAGATCGTGTCCATTGATCAATTATCCTTCTCCCGTACTGACCCTTCATCAGGGTTATCCACGGTCCCAATGATTGATAACCCTTAGCCCGACATCGTCAACGTAGGGTTTGGTTTGTGCCCACCTTTGATGGGTACTTTCGATTACCCGCCTTCGATCGACAATGTCCAGTACATATCGACTGTCCCCGACCAACCTAGGGATGCAATCTTTCAAATATCGTCATTTCGCATGACTTACTTTAATGATTTGTGGACTCTTCCTTCCCCATCAACCATGATGGAAGGGATAGGGCACCATGGAATGGCCATGCCTTTGTCTGTGACCGAAGTTGCATACTCTATAGTCTAACAAGCTTCTGCCGACCCTGATCCAACTCCTGCACAAGAGTTAGATCCGGTTCTCAAGCCTATTTGGGCTCAAGGTTCCCTCGCCAATACTCATTCTTTAGACTTAGTCTTGCCCTCAGATGAGGTGATTATTGAGGCAATGACTCATCTGGATAGACCCCAGGATGATCTCCATCACATATCTTATTTCCTCCCAGACTTAAGAAGAATTGAAGCAGGTGAATTCACTCTGACTATGACTGGAGATAAGGCTTGTCCTATCAATCCTTTGGCTACACACATTGTTTACACTGAAGGAAATATGGAAACCATCGCTAAAATGATACCTATTGATATCTCCAGAACCCATGGCATCATGGAGAATGTGTTCGTTAGAGCGGACTGTTCTCACGAGGAAATTCAAATCTATAAGGATTTATTTAAAGGATTCCGCGACGTGTTTGCCTGGTCTTACGAGGAAATTCCAGGCATAGATATAAGAATCGTTGAACATGAAATCACGACATATCCTGACACTAAGCTGGTCCGGTAGAAGCTTCATCCAGTTAATCCTAGGAAAGCAACAACTATTAAGGCTGAAGTAAAGGAACTAATAAAAGTTGGTTTCATCTACCCCCGCTTGAATTGACTCAATGGGTGTCAAATCCCATGCTAGTGAACAAAAAATAGGGTACGATTCGCATATGTACGAACTTCTATGATTTGAACAAGGACTGTCCAAAGGATAATTTCCCCACGCCATTTATTGACTAGATAGTCGATGAATGTGCAGGTTGCGAGGCCTTTTCTTTCATGGATGGTTTTTCGGGATACAATCAGATACAGATCAAACCCGAAGACCAACACAAAACCACTTTCATTTGTCCGTGGGGTACATTCGCTTATCGAAAGATTCCTTTTGGTCTAAAAAATGCTGGAGCTACTTTTCAGTGGGCCATGTCTTTTGCTTTCCACGATATCAAACATGTAGTCGAGGCTTATCTTGATGATTTAGCATCATGATCTCGTAAGAGAACTGATCATCCCACACACCTCCAACTCATCTTTGAACAATGTTTCTACTACCAGATTCGCTTGAATCCACACAAATGCAATTTTGCGTAATTTTGGGTCATTTGCTAGGTTTCATAGTTTCAACAATAGGGATTATGGTTGATCCTTTAAAGGTTGAGGCAATAGTTCAATTGCCTCCCTCGTGCACAATCCTTTAGCTTTAGAGTTTACAGGGAAAAGCGAACTTTTTACGGCGTTTCATCGCAAACTATGCCGAGATCACAAAGGGTTTCTTGTGTTTACTGAGGAAGGACATTCCTTTTCATTGGGATGAAGCCACTCAATGCTATTACGAAGCATTGAAACATGCCCTCACGTCTGCCCCTCTGCTTCAACCACCTAATTATAATAAAGATTTCTTATTGTACTTGGCCACTGTGGAGTCGACCATCGGTATGGTCCTGGTTCATGAGGATGATTTTCTCTTAGAATACATGATTTATTACTTGAACCGAGGCCTGGTTGAACCGGAACTCAATTATTCCCACATTGAAAAACTTGCATTGGCGGCAGTTCATGCTGTCCAACAGTTCCGTCATTACATCTTGTTTGACCATTGTCATTGCCACTGTGAATCCATTTGAATACGTGTTGACACGACGTGTAATTGATAGAAAGATCAGTAGATGGATAGTTATCCTCCAGGAATTTGACTTGGATTTTGTTTCGACGAAATCCAAAAATTCGTTGGTCTTTGCGGAACTCATCTCGGAACTTTCGGTCGAATCAGGTGATGTTATACCCGAGGAATCACCTATCAAAGGAGACATGTTTTTGATCGCATCTTTGAACCCCTGGTACAAAGATATACTAGTCTATCTCCAGAATTTCAAGTGCCCCACCTCTACTTCTCGTGATGAGCGTTGCCGTATACACCATGAGGCCAAGAACTATCTCATACTTGAGGACACTTTGTATCGTTGAGGTGTAGATTGCATCATTCTCCGGTGTCTCACTCATGAAGAAGTGAAAATCGTGCTTAATGATTGCCACACTAGAGCATGTGGCGATCATCTGTTTGGGTTGGAAAAAACCCAAAAGATTCTATGAGCCGGTTACTTTTGGCCGACATTAATCAAAGATTGTGTTGAATCGGTCAAGAAGTGCCAACCATGTCAGATCTTCTCTCGGAGGATGAGGGCACAACCCGCCCCCATGTTTCCCATCATCATAGTTGGTCCCTTCACCAAGTGGGGGATTGATTACGCTACATGGAACCCCCCTTCAGCAAGGGGGAACCGTTATATCATCRTAGCAGTAGACTACTTCACGAAGTGGGTCGAGTCTATGCCAACATTTAAAGATGATGACGAGACAACAAATCTCTTTTTGTTTAACCAGATAATAGCAAGGTTCGGCATCCCGAGAGAGATTGTCACTGACCATGGTAGTCACTTTYAGAATAAAATGATGTCCAAGTTAATGTCAAAGCTTGGGTTGAGGCAAGAACATTTGTCACCCTACTACCCACAAGTGAATGGTTAGGTGGAAGCTGTGAATAAGTCCCTTAAGACTATTCTACAACGAATGATCAATTCGACCAAGTCAAATTGGCATTTGATGTTTTACTCCACGTTATGAGCCTATCGAACGTCTGTTAAGATTGGAAATGGTTTCTCACCTTTTCAACTTGTTTACGCGCTAGAAGAAGTCTTGCCTATAGAGTGCCAGATCATGTCTCTAAATTTGGCAGTATAGTTATTGCCAGACACTTCACCGCTTGAAGAGCATTTTTTATATCTTGAGTAGCTCGATGAGCAGTGTCGGGTTGCAGCCTTGGCTAACGAGGCTCACAAGCAAAAAGTCAAGGGTCAGTATGATCGATCCGTTTTTCCTTAGATTTTCTCTGAAGGCGACCTTGTCTTAGTCTATGACCAAGATAAGGATCCCCTGGGGGCATGCAAGTTCAAACCCATGTGGTTAAGACCTTTCATCATGAAGGAGGTTCTAAATAAGGGCGCTTATCATATGGTGGACTATTATTGGATAAATCGGTAAATGCAGACATAAACTAATCTCCCTAGATCCACCTGGATCTAGAACAAAACATGACAGGACATGACGCCTTCCCTAAGTTACAATCATTGAATTTACTACCAAAGAAGGAATTGATGACATACCTTAATATATCGCTTCCTTATATCTTTGTTGTCCCTGCTTCACTTCGGTGCTCTTGTAAAATCAGATTTGCAATGACTCAAACCAACCAAAGTGAAAGCAACAATAGTAGATTCAATGAAAACCTAAACATATGATCAAGGAGTCATGTAATAAAATGGTAATGATTTTATGAGAAAGAAACATGCCACTCTATTCTATAATGTGGAAGAAAGATACAACCAGATGCCTTGATGTCGTTAGGTTCCTTCTAACATTCCCTTGCTTCCCATAGAATTCTTGCTCCAAGGATTATAAGACCATGGATCTGATAGATTCTCACAATCTATCTTGACAAAGCAAAGCTCAAAGCCAACATAAATTTCCCAAGCTCAATCCAACTAACTTTCTCCATGAGAGCTCCTCTCCTTTTATAAGCTGAAGAGGGTAAGGTGAGGAGGTTAGGATGATCCCACTAAATCATGAAAGCGAGTAAGATCCAAACCGTTCGGAGTCCACCTCACCATAGAAACTTCTCCTTCTAGAAGAATTCAGAAGATGCTCATTTTTCCACATACAAGAGGCCGTCGCACCCTAGCTATAGTGCAGGGTGCAGAAATTTCATGACCTAGCTATAGAGAAACCTATGGAAATAAGACATTTTTGCACCCTGTGTATAGAGCAGCCTACATAAATCCTCCTTAATGAGGTTTTTACAAAGGAAAATACAATTTCTTCTCTCAGGGAAAGTTCTTCTCCCTTCTTTCTTCAGGAATTCAGGCCACTGACCCCTCTGAAGGAAACATATAGGTTTACATCATTAACGGTCATAAGGGTGATGAAAATAATGTGTAACATGGACTTTGAGGGGAATTCTTTGGCGGAGCCTAGAAATGGGCTCTACCTTAAGAAGTATTACTCATAGGTGGGTTGTCTTGGGTGACTTCTTGTACATATGTATAGTTCTTATACATTTTTCTTTTTTTGTTTTTGTCTTTTTGGTCTTATGGACGTGTTGTTTTTTGATGTCATATTTTTCACTGTGGCATATGTCAAGTGAATTAGAGGTGTTCATTGGGTTTGCGGACGTCGCTAGCCATCACACTCGGAGGCTTGCTTCCGCAGCTTGGGTGATTTTCACACCTCAGGGCCAGTTTCTATCTTCAGGAGGTATCTGTTTAGGTGACGCCAAAAAATGTCATCGAATACAACACAGTCTTAGAGTTTCTTTGTGACTCTTTGTTGCATGGTATCTCTCACCTCCGGGTCTACTTAGATGCTCAACTAGTTGTGTCCTAGTTAAATGGGGTTTACTACGTTTACGATCCTACTCTACACCGATGGTTCCTTAGGGTACGTCTCTTAGAACGATGCTTTGATTACATTATGTATATCCATGTTCCTAGTAGATTGAATCAAATCACAAATACTCTAGCTAATCATGTATTAGATTGACACATTGCACACATGTAAGAAAAAGTACACACACGTACATGTAAATACATTTGTAAAATAGATGTAATCCATAAGACGTAAAAAGATGTAAATATGCATATATATATATCCAAAATATCAGAGTACATAGGTGGGCACATGCGCCTAAAAAATATGTCTAGTAAGAGTCACAGGGATTATGCCCTCAAAGATATACAAAAAGTGCCTCGTCACGTAAGTAGTCCAGCCTAGCTAAGGGCAGGTCCCGTTGGCCCTACCATAGTGAACAACGATGTTTGCCAAACGTTGGAAAAGTTGGACCCAAGTCCGTGGCACCCAAACTACATGAGTTTGCATCAATGGAGGCAGATCCTCGGTCTCGACCATAGGGATTGCGCGAGTGAGCGCGATGAGGTTCCACTCCACCCGTTTCAATACTCTCTCAGCCTCTCCGGATGGAGACCCCCTTGCTGCTGCTGCTGGTCTAGTGGCTGCGACTGATCCTGCCTTTGGTCGAGGATGCCACCTAGTCCTTGAGAAGTATGCTAGACGCACTGGTCCCACATATATACATAACAGATACATAGTTGTCAGATACTTTGGTACACATAAAAATGATATATACAAAAATAAATAAAAATTAAATAACTTTGAAAAAAAAACATACCTAGCTCTCCTCGTTCTACTCCAGGAGGTACAAGCATATCAGGATCCCTAGAGAAGTCGATCCCAACATAGGGGTAATCCTCTATAGCCAGAATCTTCCGAGACCACCAGTCAAAAAATTTATCATCGAAGGCCTCGATGGTCCTCCCTCCCCCCTGTCGCAGAAAAAACGCCACCCATTTGCATAATGCTGGGAGAGATGCCATGTGCCCTCATATTGTCTCTCAAGGAATGAGACTAGGTACCCTCTCAAAGAAAAAGGAACATAAAATAGTTCCGAAGCCAAAGTTTCAGTGTTCCCGTATCCAACACTCTGTTAGTTGTCTCTTCATGCAATCTAGCATGGTTGTACAAATCCATGCATTTAAGCACTGCACTGCACAATGCATGTGTGCCTGGGAGGCCTGATGTAAAGCCATGAATCCAGTGATCCACCCAATGAGTAGAACTATCACTTTTAGTGATAGGTTGCTGATCTTGTGTATAGGCACCCGAGAACCTACTTTCTCAGTACCCGCCTCGCAATGGAGTCCAATCAGCTCCTCAATGTTGTGAGGCCCGGGGGGAAAAGTATGCAAGTTGATTGGATCACCTCTCCTCGAGAGACCAGTCAAGAAGTAAATATCTTCAGTCGCTGGAGTCAACGACTGCCCCTCGAGCATAAATGCCTCAACGTCAGGATGCCAGTAGTCTATCAAAGCATTCAACAACCTGGGTTGTGCCCTCATGAATGGACACTGGAACAATTTTAACAACCCACATTTTGATAAAACAACGACAACAACAGGGTCTTCTGAGACCAAAAAATCAATGTCCTCATGCTCCCTCTCTCTCCAATGAACATACATCCTGCAAAATGAAAAATTCATGGGGAGTTAACTCTTGATTTTTATTTTTCCACTTATTGGAGGGTGTACGCGAGCTGTCTTGGTGACAGTCGCGTGTGTATGCGGGAAAAATATTTTCTTCCTGTGTGCACACATAGGTTTTTCTTGGAAAACCAGCGTACACATAGGGACGATATCTTTAAAGGTCAGTTCCCCCCCAAAAAATAAAAATAAATGAAAAAAGGAAGAATGGAAATGCAGGAGGGGCTAGTTTGTACTTACTTGGTCCAAGAGGAAGTTCGTTTCGTCCACTAAATCTCCCGCAATCAACTCTTTTGGAAAAGGGGTGTTGTTGACTTTTTTGTCAATTCCCAATTTACAATGGTGATAATGAGCTGCCAACTTCTATTTATAGACTTTTTGGCTCCTTTTTGTCATTTTTTTGGACCCTTTTGTCATTTTTTCTAGCTTGAAAATCATTTAGTATGGTTCTTGAGTTTCTTGGGGGATGTTACGATACATGTTACTTTGGGTATTGGGAAATTTTTTGAGAGTTGGGTCATTTTTAAAGGTATTTTGGTAAAAAGTCATTTTTTCAACTTTTTGCATCTAAGTCAGGATTCCACCTCCACTTTCTGCATCTCGTTGTATTTTTTGCTTTGCCATAGGATCGATCACACTGAGTTGTGACATAAAACCCTCACTCCTACTCTAGAAGTGTCGTAATTTAGTGGTAGAGCCTACCTTCACATGGATGCCCTAGGTAGATTCTGGTTGTATTTTTGGTGTCCATGCCGTCGCTAATGATTATAGGTTCATGAGTCCTTTTTAGTTTTTCCTGATTATGAGTTTGAGCCTCACTTGCATGATTCATTATCGCTTTTGACCTCACCCTCGAGACTGCCAAAACAACGGGTCTTATTTTAAGCCCTTTTCAGACCCTCTAAATATGAAAAGATTTCCGAGCGATCTTGTTTCCCTTCACACTCGCCAAACTACAATTCGAAGGCACGTCTCTCCGGCAGTAGTTTACCCCTTTTTTGGTCCAGATGGTCAAATGTATGAACAAAGGTATACTCTAGGAGCCTTGGTTCTCTAGAAGAGTATTCTCAGGTATAAATTTAACCCTTTTTCGGGCCTGAGGGACTAAATTTACAAAAAAGGAACCCCCGCAGAGTCCATAGTTAAGCTCTTTTCAGACTCCCTAAAATTGAAAATATGGCTGAGTGACCTTGTTTCTTCACACTCGTTAAATTGGTCTAGAAGAACATCCCTTACGAAGTCCATAGTTAATCCATTTTCAGACTCCTTAAATATGAAAATATGGCCGAGTGATCTTGTCTTTGTCACACTCATTAAAATGATTTTGAATAGATGTATGTTTGGTGCTAGTTTACCCCTTTTTCGAACCGAATAGACTACCTTCGAAAAAGGTACCCTGGCGGAGTCTCCTTTTATTCTTTTTCAGACTCTCTAAAAATGAAAAACCGTCGAGCTTACCTTCTCTGGGATCATTAAAATTACATCGAAGGACATTATCATTGTGTCTTATTAATCACATTTGCATTCCTACGTTTTTGGCCCAATGCCAGCTCTCTGTTGCTCTTAACTGAACCATATGAAGCATGCCTTATACGCAAGCCTTATAGCACTTTGCCTCTGCTTCTTGACACCTTGACCCATGGAGTATTTTTACCGAGTGTCCTTTTCTTGCATATGTCCCCTTGCTCTGAGCATCAATGTGTTCCTTGCGCTTGGAACTAGTATGTTTACAACACTTGTTCCTCCTTTGTAACGTAGCATTCTTTTATTCTTTTTCAAGCTTCCCAAAATTATTGAAAAAGACAAAAAAAAATCAAATATACTCCAAAAAGAGGAAGGGAAAAGTATTTTCTTTTTGTTGACAACACAATGAGTTGCCCTTGGACAAAGCACATCTTTTCGTTTGTTTTTCATGCTCTAGGATTCAATAGGACCTTAGGAAGTTGTTCTCGTTACATAGAGCTATGTCCTCCTCCATTTGGTTATCCTTCCAAACATATGGAGAGTTCGCATTTCCTCCTGCATCGTGAACTTATGTCAATGCCATGCTGTCTGAGTCTCATATTTTTTCGTGCTTTTGTCCAAGGGAAGTTTTACTAAACTCTAGTTGGACCTTCTGCAATTTGTCTCTTGTCCTCATGCCCGACCACCTCGAAAGTCCAATCAAGTCCTTGCTCAAAATCATTGAAGTTCTCTGCCTGATCACCAAGATCCTCTTGTCTGTTCTTGACGATCCATCGAAGACCTMTGGGTAGTGAAGTTGTACACTGATATTACACTCCTACCCGAGGTTTGAAGATTTTGAAGTTGTTTCTCAAGCTATGAAGACCTCATCTCCAACCATCAGGCATCATTGTCTTCTTGAAKATGGATACTATACATGTATATCTTTCGATTTTGAGATGTAGATCTGCTGTGTACTGCTTGCGGCTACACTTTATATAGTTATATGACATGGATCTGCAGTGTATTTGATTGGCATCCATGATTTTATTTCATCCCGAGCATGGGTATGCCTKCCTCGGTGAGACAAATGATTGTTTTGCAGATGGCACCTCCTGAAATTTGGTCTCTGGGCTCACTCGCTTTGTACGTTGGTGAATATTTGTAATGTATTTCGGCCATCATATGCTCTTCTGACCTCACACATTAGGGGGCATATGTTATAACCCTAAATTGCATAAGACATGCATACCTGGCATCAAACCATCTTACTTGCTATCTTTGCCAAGCCATCACTGAACAAATCTTCTAAAAAACCATTTTTTTTGAAGGTGTACACGCCCTGCACCACTACTGCCACGTACACACACTTGCTGCACCACTACAACTCGCATACACTCACAAAAAAGCGTGAAAATGAAAATTTCAAAGGGATACGGGTTTTCAGGCCATTACCTAACCATTTGACCGCCCATAGCCAGTCACCCCAACTGCTACTATCTTTTTGGCCTATAAAATAAGGTGTTGGCGTCCCATTCAAAAAGATAAGAACAAGAACATAGAAACTCTGCCCATTTCAGTATTCCCCCCTTGCCCCAATATTTTGCAACTACATTGTGAGTTTGAGACAAAATTCCTTCTTCCTCCATTGCAAACCCTTGCTGTTTCCCTAGAGAGAACTGAAGAGGAGAATAAGACGTGGAAGAAGTTGATGCATGGTGAAGAGGATCTCAGGACCGAGTTCGAGGAGCAATTGTCGATCTCATATTGTAAATGAATTTTGTGAGATTAATATAAAGAAATACTTTTTCCGTCCCACCAAATGATGTCTTATATATTTATGATTTGTTTACATTTTTTGTTGTGATGTCTAACCCACTAATCCTTATCTAGAATGCATGCTTGTAGTTTCTTGTTTGTCTTTTGGTGAATGTAGGTTGGCCTTGGGAGGATATCTGCAGTCGAGAAACAAATAATCGCAAAGGAATTGACACCATATGCGGAGTTTAAGGTATGCCTACCGGATCCCTATACTTTGTCTTTTATGTATGATTGTGGGAAAATGACGTGATAGTTGTTAAAAGTAGGAGACTTTAGACGGTTAGCTCTGCTTGCACTTTAGAACCCTGGTGTAGTCTATAGAGGGGTTTTCCTATTATAGCATGCATGGTTGATGCATGGTACATCTTGGTTTAGGTTATTGGTACATGTTGTTTGGTGCAGGTTGATTGGCACAGGTTGTTACAGGTTATTGGTACAGGTTGACAGTGGCAGTGGTTGATTCAGTGACAGTGACAGGTTGTTTACATTTGGCATTTATATTTCATGGCGGTTGGACGGGGCAAGGATAGGTGGTTGTAGCCACCTTCTAGTTGTAGTCAGAGAACTTAGGGGGTTGTAGCTGAAGAACTTAGGGGGTTGTAGCTTCCTTCTGGTTGTATCCATAGAATTGGAGAGTTGGAGCTTCCTTCAAGTTGTAGCCTGAGAAATTAGAGGGTTGGAGCCTCCTTCCAGTTGCAGCTGGAAAACAAAGGAAGTTGGTGCTTCCAATGAATGTAATTCTTCAAGACATATAAGAAAAAGCATTCCGTGGTTTTCTCCCGCTTTGGGTTTCCATGTAAAAACACTGGTGTATTGTGTATGTGTATGATTGATATGTTCATTGTTTATTATGCAATTATTGGATGATAATACTACACTGATATAACACTTTCATTATATGTTTAAAAATGATTAAATTTCTCTATTACTGATTCAACCCCCCTCTTAGTAATCCAACAATTGGTATCAGAGCCAGTTCCTTCAGGAAACAGTTTAACCACTGGAAGGAGATCATGGAGTATTCTGAGAATGGAGTACCAATGTTTAATGGTCATAATGGTTTAAAGTATTAGATGTGGAGCAGAAGGACAAAAGTATTTTTATAGGCACATGGACATTATATTTGGCTATCAGTTGTTACAGGATATGATAGTTCAAAAAGGGAAAAGGCTGCATCCAAGAAGGAATTGAAGAATAATAACAAAATAGCAATGGATTTCATCTGGGAAGGATTACCTAATCCGGTAAGAGAAAAGGTTGGTAAATGTTCATCAGCCAAAGAACTTTGGGATAAGTTACATGACATATATTCTTCACCCATTATAGATTCAGAAAATGCCAAAGAAGATGTAGATACAGATATAGAAGAATTATGTTCACCATGTCAAACAGATTCAGAAGATGAAGAGTACATAATCACCAGAGAATTGATTAGTTCTTTAGATGAACTGAGAGAAGAAAACAAGCGGAACTAAAAAAGAGAAGACATATAGGAACTAGAACAAATGATCACAAATTTGAAGGTTTAAATAGAATAATATAAAAGAGTTGAAGAAGCAATCAAAGAACATCTAGAAGAAAGAGACAGGATCATTGGAAATTTGGAAGCAAAGATTGTCACATTAAGAAAGGATCTTCAAAAGAAAAATATGCAAAACAACTTAAAAGTTTTGGATGACATTATCAGCAGTCAAAAACCTCATCACGACAAGTCTGAACTTGGATACAATTAGACAGAAAAGGGATCAAGCTCCAAAACAATAGAGCAAGAAACATATCCAAAAATCTATGCAAAAACAGTCAAAGGGGATATGAAGATAGACAAGGAAGATTATAGAATAAAAAACCGACATATAGGCCTCATGAAGAAGAAGGATTCAAAAGAGAAACTCATTTTAGAATATCTTCAACTCCCAGGTATCAAACTATCTTTTTTGGTTTATGTTATGCATGTAATAATTTTGGACATAAATCTATGAATTGCAGAGATAACAGTAGGAACATAAACAACTTTGAAATTCATACACAAAAGGGTTATCCAAGAAGGCCTAGTGAAACACAAAGAGGAAGTTACAACAGGTTTGAATCATTGAACATTGAAGTGGAATTCTACAAGTGTAACAAATTTGGACACATGGCCAAAGATTAAAAAATGACATTTCCTCCTAGAGAACCACATCATAACAACAATCATAGACAGGGGCCTTAGAAGAGAACATGGATAAGAAAGCATAATCAATATAGTAACGAAGAATGCACACTCGCTCTACAAACTAAGCAGAAGAAACGTGGTTGGTATGTCGAAATTGGTTGTTCAAAACACATGATAGGTGATAAAGACATGTTTCTTACATTAATAAAGGAAAGGGATGGATTAGTCTCCTTTGGAAATGATGATTCAGCTAAAATAATTGGAAAAGACATAGTCAGAATTGGAAACAAGAATACCAAGGCAACAAATGTTCTACTAGTAGAAGATATGAAACATAATCTTCTAAGTGTGATTCAAATGTGTGACCAAGGTCATAAAGTTACTTTCAATTCACAAAAGTGCGAGATAATAAAAGAAGGTTCAAGAAACTTGATTGCAACAACTACAAGAACTTCAAACAACATATATGTACTAAGTGAAATTGGAAATAAAAAGTGTTGTCTAGGAAAAGAAGATGAAAGTTGGCTATGACATAGAAGAATGGGTCACATACACTTTGATAACCTTGTTAAAGTAAGAAAAAAGGAACCAGTTAGAGAAATGCCCCAGATTACCAAACCAACCAACACTTTATGCAAGCATTGTCAACAAGGCAAACAAACAAAGACTAGGTTTAAATCAAAAGAATATTCAACAACAAGACCACTGGAAATTGTGGATACTGATCTAGTTGGACCAACTACAAAAAAGGGTTCAAAAGGTGAGAATTACTTTATGTTATTAGTTGATGATTATACAAGAATGACTGCAATTTTCTTTCTCAAGAACAAGTCAGAAGCTTTTGATTCAAAAATCAAATGTTTGAGACCTGATAATGGATGAGAGTTCACTTCAAAGGAATTTATGGAATACTGCAGCATGCATAGAATAAAAAGGAAATTCTCCATTTCTAGGACACCTCAACATAATGGAATTGTTGAAAGAAAGAACATGACAGTACATGAAATGGCTTGAACAATGTTAATGGATTCCAAATTGATAGATATCTTTTGGACACATGCAGTGCATACAATGGTTCACATTCAAAACAAAGTGATTTTTAGAAACAACACTGACAAAACTCCCTATGAGCTATGGAAAGGAAGACCAACAAATGTGAAGCACTTTAGAGTATTTGGAAGCAAATGCTACATCAAAAGAGAAGATGGAAGAATGAGAAAGCTTGAATCTCGTGTGGACAAAGGAGTACTTTTTGGTTACTAAAGTACAAGGAAAGAATACAAGTGTTACAATTTGAGGTTGAACAAAGTTGTGGATAGAATCAATGTAACAATTGATGAAATAGGTGGACACGAATTAAAGGAAGAAGAAAATGAATCAATGGAACAACTTTACGAAGAAGAAGCAGAAGATGAAGAAGAAGTAGAAGGGGAAGATGAAGAGTATCAGATAGAAGTAGATGAGCAAGTTTAACAAGCACCTCCAAAGACACCTAGCAAACGAGTACAAAAGAATCATCCTTCAGATCAGATTATCGGAAACAAAGATGCAAGAGTTGAGACTAGAAGAAGAATCTGTTCACCAGAACAAACACACCTAGCACTCTCATCTATGATTGAAACAAAAAGTTTTGAAGAGGCCAACAAGGATGAATTTTGGAATAAGGCCATGGATGAAGAATTGGATCAAATAAAGAAGAATTACACTTTTGAATTGGTTCCAAGACCAAAGAATAAGAATGTGATTGGCACAAAGTGGTTATTCAGAAATAAATTGAATGAATATGGACAAGTTACAAGGAGCAAAGCTAGATTGGTATGTAAAGAATATGCACAGGTTGAAGGAATTGACTTTGAAGAGACATTTTCTCCAGTTGTCAGAATGGAAGAAATTCGATTGCTCCTAGATTATGGATGCTCCAAGAATATTAAAGTGTATCATATGGACATGAAATCATCTTTTCTGAATGGGGAACTTGAAGAATAAGTCTACATTGAACAACCAGAAGGATTTTAGTTGTCAGAGAATGCAGATTATGCGTGTAAATTGAAGAAGACCTCGTATGGTCTAAAACAGGCTCCTAGAGCATGGTACTCTAGACTGGATACATATATACATCAGGTAGGGTTCAGAAAATGAAGTGTAGACAACAACCTCTACATCAAGGTAACTCAAGATAGTATTTTATTAATTGAAATTTATGTTGATGATATTATTTTTGGAAGTAGTAATGACAAGTTAAGTCATAAATTTTCAAAGGATATGCGTAATGAATTTTAAATGTCATTACTTGGAGAAATATCCTTCTTTTCGGGTCTTCAGATATGCAACTATAAGGAATTTTTATTTCTCAAACTAAGTATATCAAAGAAATTCTAAAGAGGTTTGGAATGGAAGATTTCAAACTAGTTACCACTCCTATGAAAACCAATTGCAAGTTGAGAAAAGATGATGATTCAAAGTCTACAGACCAGAGGAAATACATGCCAATGATTGGTAGCTTACTATATGTGACAACATCCAGACCAGATGTAATGCAGGCAGTTGGACATGTGGCACGCTTTCAAGCAACACCAAAGGAATCACATGTATTAGCAGTGAAGAGGATTTTTAGATATTTCAAAGGAACATAAGAGTTTGCATTATGGTATCCAAAAAGAAAGGATATATCACTTATTGCCTACATAGATGCAGTTTGGGCAGGTTGCAATGATGACCGACGAAGCACCAGTGGAGTAGATTTCTACTTGGGTGAGTGTTTAGTATCATGGTTAAGCAAGAAACAATCATCAATATCCTTATCTACAGTCGAGGCAGAGTATATTGCGGAAACAACATTTTGTACACAGGTTCTATGAATGAAACAAACTCTGACAGATATACAGGTTGAGTATGATGAGACCATTCCAATCTATTGTGATAATACAATCGCCATCAGTATCTCAAAGAACCCGATGATGCACTCCAAGACGAAGCACATTCCAATAAAGTATCACTTTCTATGGGAACAAGTTGTAGAGAAAAACATCAGAGTTGAATATGTGGGCACAAAAGAACAAGTGGAAGATATCTTTACAAAACCACTTCCATGGGAAGACTTTGAGTATCTTCACCAGAGACTCAGAGTAATTTCTACTCCAAAATGAATGATTTTGAATTCTTATCTTATATGTCTTAGATTTACACGAGAAAGCACCATAAAGAGGACAATTCAGGTCAAGAGATCAGTTTCAGGAAGATTTTATTCAGGGGGAGTATGGACAGTTCAGTTAGGGGGAGCAACCCCGAATGGAAAGATACCTTTGCCATTGATGAAAAAGGGGGAGAGATTTATCAAATGAAAAACACAGAGGCATGGTTCCATGGGGAGCAATGGTCACAGGGGGAGAATGAGTGATATGACTTCAATATTTCATGACATGACTTCAATATTACATCATAGTGCTGACATCAATGCCAAAGGGGGAGATTGTTGATTAATTGGGTTGGTTTTCATTGATGTCAACCCTTGAAGAAAGTCCGGTAGCTCAAAGGTTTGGGTAATGGAACCAAGTTTGTTTGATGGATAACAGTATGAGTTTTTATATATTTGTAGGTAAGACTATTCTATATGGATAGTACATGTCATTCCATTTCTGGTGGTATGTGGACCGCCACATAACTCCTCACGATTAGAGAGTTGTGGCCATGTGAAGTTGGAGAACCCTCATGAGTAATCTAGAATCCCCAAAAGGTCAAAGTAGTCAAAGTGTTTGCAAAAGAAATTATTTAAATAATAAAGTTAATGGATAACTCCCTAAAATAAGGAAAGTGGGATGCTACATGAAAGTATAAATAAGGGACAAGGCTCTCTCATTTAATCACACTTGAACCTATTGAATATCATTGAATATCTATTTTGTGAAAGGTTATTTGGGCAGGTATTATTGATAGAGAAAAGTGTGGCAGGAAAAGTGCGGAAAAAAAAGTGCGACAGGAAAAGTGCGGTAGGAAAAGTGTAGCAGAATAAGTGCGGAAGGAAAAATGCGACAGAAAAAGTGTGGTAGGAAAACTGCGACAAAAAAATCGCAATAGAAAAATCACGGTAGAAAAAGTGTGGCAGAAAAATCGCGGGAGAAAAAGTGCGACAGAAAAATCACGGTAAAAAAAGTGCAGCAGAAAAATCGTGACATAAAAAGTGCGGTAGAAAAATCATGGCAACAACATGGTTGGGGTCTGTTTATGAGAGATATGGCACATCTTGTTTGAGGTATGTTTTGTGAGCTAGGGTTTAGCTCTTGAGATGGTATTGGATGTTCAGTATTGCTGCATATATTATATTTGTTGAGGGATACAGTTGGCATTTTGTTGTTGGTATTTGGCATATGGGTATTGGTCTTTTTACTGTGATGTGTTGCTGAAGTTGTTGGTTTAGCTTGAGGCTACATAACACTGATGTTGTGGTAGATGGTTTGATGTAAGGGTTTATGGCATTTCATTTATGGATAGAGCGATGAATTGTTAGAAAACTTTTGATGGTTATATTGGTGTATGTCTTTGGTATATGGTTGAGGTACATGTTGGGTACATGGTTGAAACAAGTAGTTGATGAGTTGGAACATACATGAGGTGTATAGTTTATGAGTTGGCACATACATGAGGTGTATAGTTGATGATGTTGGTACATCTTGATGAGTCAAGGTTGATGCATGGTACATGTTGGTTCAGGTTATTGGTATAGGTTGTTACAGGTTATTGGTACAGGTTGACAGTGGCAGTGGTTGATTCAGTGATAGTGACAGTTTGTCTACATTTGACATTTATATTTCAGGGTGGTTGGACGGGGCAATGATAGGTGGTTGTAGCCACCTTCCGGTTGTAGCCGGAGAACTTAGGGGGTTGTAGCCTCCATCTAGTTGTAGCAAAAGAATTGGGGAGTTGGAGCTTCCCTCAGGTTGTAGCCTGAGAAACTAGGGGGTTGGAGCCTCCTTCCAGTTGTAGTTGGAAAACAAAGGAAGTTGGTGCTTCCAATGAATGTAATTCTTCAAGACATATAAGAAAAAGCATTTTGTGGTTTTCTCCTGCTTTGGGTTTCCACGTAAAAACACTGGTGTACTATGTATGTGTATGATTTCTCATTTGTTAATTGTTTATTCTACAATTATTGGATGATAATGCTAAACTGATATAACACTTGTATTAAATTGCTCTATTACTGATTCACCCCCCTCTCAATTATCCAATAGATCCCATTGGCTGGGTAACTCAAATGGAACATTATTTTTCTTTGTATGGAATTACAAATGAGTTGGCCAAACTACGGTATGGTGTTCTCCATCTAGATCAAGAACGTTGGCAATGGAGAAAAAATACCCGCCAAGGGTATGTGGCTTGGACACAATTTATGGTAGATATTTATGAATGTTTTGACACTAAAACCAACCATTTAGGACGTTTGACAAAGTTGAAACAATCTGACACAATGGAAGACTTTATAGCTACTTTTGAGCGATTGGCTTTCCGAACAGAGGGTATGTATGATGATTTTTTCCAAGAATGTTTTATCAGTGGCCTCAAGGATGAGATTCATTCCCATGTCCTCATGGCTCGACCTCAGAGTTGGGTGGAAGCTACTAAAATATCTAAGGAAGCATAACAAGTTGTCTCTTCTCAAACCATAAAACCCTCCTTCATTCCTCGCCCTAAACCAGTAACTCCCTCCTTCCACTCCACTAAAGATCCATAAATTGACCAGGGAATAAATGGATGAATGCCAACTCAAAGGCCTTTGTTATAATTGTGATGACAAATATTTTCTTGGGAATAATTGTAAGGAACAAAATATTTTTATGGCCATCTCCAAGAATGTTTCGAAATACGATGTCGAGGCTCCCCCTATGGCCGCATCACCTAAACCCACTGACATGACCCCACCCTCCGACCCTCCCAAAGTTGAATAAGTCATTTCCTTGAATGCTCTCACTAGATTCTCTACTCCCCAAACTCTCAAGCTAATTGGTTACATTAAGCATCAGAATGTCATCATCCTTGTTGACAATGGAAGAACCGATAGTTTTATTCATCACCGCATTTCCAAAGAAACTAAATGCTATATCCATGTAGTCAATAATTTTCAAATCATGATTGCCAATGGCAAGTCCATGAAATGTGGGGGGCATTGTGAAAATGTGCGTCTCCAAATTGGTCAGTACAACATGAAATCTCATATGTTTGCTATCGACATGGGCAGTTGTGACATTGTGTTGGGTGTTGAATGGCTAAGGACTCTGGATCCCATTCTCATGGATTTTAAGGAATTAACCATGCAATTAAATCAAGAGGACCAACAATATAAGTTCCAAGGCATCACCGCCAGTTCCCTAAAGATCATCAGTTCCCATCGGATGGAAAAACTCCTAAAAAAAGGTCATTCTGGAATTATTTCCCAACTCCATGTATTCACGCCACTGAGACACCCTCTGTTCCGCAGGACCTCCAACCCATCCTCTCCAAATATGAAGTTGTTTTTTCCACTCCCCAGGGAATTCCTCCTTCCCATGGTGTTCATGATCATTCTATTCCCCTTGTCCCCGAGAACCTTCCTCCCAATATTCATCCCTATCGTCATCCACTTTCCAAGAAAAATGAAATTGAGAAAATTGTTCAAGAATTGCTCACTGCAGGTGTTATCCGTCCTAATACGAGCCCCTACTCATCTCCCATGGTCACGGTCCTTAAGAAAGAAGGCTCTTGGTGCATGTGTCTTGACTTCTGCGCCTTCAACAAACTCACCATCAAAGACAAATTTCCCATTCCTATCATTGATGACCTCTTGGATGAATTGAGTGGTGCCCAGTTCTTTACTAAACTTGATCTTTGTTTTGGCTACCACCAAATATGTATGAACAAGGAAAACATTCCTAAGGTGGCATTTATAAATCATGAGGGCCACTATGAGGTTTTGGTCGTGCCCTTTGGCTTGTGTATTGCTCCCTCCACTTTCCAAAGCCTCATGAATCATGTCTTCCATCCTTTTGTTTGTCATTTTGTCTTAGTTTTCTTTGATGATATCCTCATCTATAGTAAAACCTGGACAACACATCTTGATCATGTGGATCAAATTCTACATCTACTCTCTCAACACCAAATTTTCCTCAAACAACATAAATGTGCTTTTGGAGCCTCGGAAGTTGAGTACTTGGGTCATTTTGTTGGAAAGGTAGGTGTTAGGGTGGATCATAAGAATATTGAAGCTATGCAGGATTGACCTCGCCCAAATACTCTCAAAATCTTGCATGGATTTCTGGGTTTAAAGGACTATTATCACAAGTTTTTTAAGAATTATGGAAAGATTGTGACACATCTCACTGCTCTCCTTAAAAATAATTCTTTGACTTGGACTCCTGCAACTGATCAAGCCTTTCAAGCCTTGAAGGCAACCATGTGAACCACTCTAGTCCCAACCCTTCCTAATTTCACAAAGACCTTTGTCCTAGAATGTGATGCTTCCGAGAGAGAAATTGGATCAATCCTTATAAAAGATGGTCAGCCTTTGGCCTTTACCAGTAAACAACTATTAGAGCGACATTTGGGCCAATCAATATATGAAAATAAAATGTTGCCTATTCTGCATGCAATGGATCTATGGTGCCCTTATCTATTGGGGAAACACTCCCAAATTAAGACAGATCATCAAAGCCTCAAGTATATTCTGGAACAATGCCCTTCCTCCCTAGAGCAACAAAAATGGGTGACTAAGCTCTTTGGATATGATTATGAGATCATTTACAAGAAAGACAAATACAATGTGGTTACTGATGCACTTTCAAGAAAATATGAAGATGAAGGATCCATTTTTTCCCTCTCCTTCATTGTACCAAATTGGCTGCAATCTATTCACCAGGAATGGCTACAAGATCCCAAAATTTGACGTTTGATCCAACAATTGTAGACCAATTCTCCAGTTTCTACAGAGTACTCTTGGCACAATGATGAGCTTCTCTACAAAGTCCATTTGCATTTAAGTATATAATCACAACTTAAATCCATAGTACTTTCTGAGCTTCATTCTACACCCACAATTGGGCACTTAGGGTTTACAAAAACCTATGACTGGTTTAAATGTTCTTTTTTCTGGGATGCTATGAAACAAGACATTCACAATTTTGTGGAAGAATGCGATGTTTTTCAATGCAACAATGGAGAAATAGTCAAATCTCCTGGCACACTACAACCGATTCCGATTCCACCTGCTATTTGGATGGATATCTCTATGGATTTAATTGTGGGCTTACCTAAATCGAGCAATAATTCAGTCATCATGGTGGTCATTGATCGTCTTTCCAAGTATGATCATTTCTATGCTTTTTAACACCCATTTACCGCCTCCACCGTGGCTCAACTTTTCATGGATCAGGTCTTCAATCTTCATGGCATGTCTCATTCTATTGTTTCTGATCGACATCCGCCTTTCACCAACAATTTCTGAAAAGAACTATTCAAGCTACAATGCACCCAATTGCATCTCAACACAACTTATAATACCAAGACTAATGGTCAAACTGAAGTTGTCAACAAGTGTTTGGAAACATATTTGAGGTGTTTTGCATCTGAAAGGAAAAATCAATGGGATCAATGGTTACCACTCGTGGAATAGTGGTACAACACTTATTACCATACAACTACCTGCATGACTCCTTTTGGAGCAGTATATGGACAAAATCCACCTTCAGTTCTCTCATACTTTCCAGGTGTCTTGAAGGTTCTAGAGGTTGACCAAATGCTTACTGTTCAAGAGGCTATTCTCTTCACCCTCTTTTATCACTGAAATTTCGTCCGCACAGGGCGACAAGAACTCAACATCATCAACACAGAAAAACAATCATCCATGGCACAAGGATTAACTCCACAGCACATCAAAAGGGCCAAAACTATACAAAATTGGCTAAAAAGATTAAAAAGCGCATAGCGCCCATGGAAAACTAGCGCATGC